>CM028138.1:583740000-583902500 GCA_016271365.2 Neoceratodus forsteri
CCCCCCACCACCACCCTTCCAGCTGCCACGCTGGGAGCCCACCCCAGCGTGGCAAATGTCCCTCTTCGTCTTGTAAAATAAAAGAAACCTGTAAATATAAAAACTGTCCCTCGGCGCTTCTCCCTGCCCCCCTCCCACAACCCGCACCCACCCACTGTGCACCCTGCCTCCCCACAACCCCCACACCCCATACTTACCTCCAGAGCTCGGCGCGACGATCTTCGACAGACGCGGAACATGTCTGCACTTCAAAGCTGACCGCGAACTAAGGAAATGCGGTATAATGGATAGATAGGGTTTTGCAACTTTATTGCATATCTCAGGCATTTTGGAATTTTTGCACAAATTTTCAACATGGGGTTTTGGGACCCCTTCATGAATGCTGTCACTGTCATGCGTTGCTGTTCGGTCGAAGGGTGATTTCAAGCCACTGCACAAAATCACCTTTCCAGAATGATTAATGAAATGACACTGCCAGTGTTCATAAGGTGGGCTCTCAAAAAGCCTATTTTGAAAATTTGGTGGAAAAATTCAAAAAATGACTGTTTTCGGCGTGTGTTGCGCCGGTTCTCATGCGCTCTTAAGTTCATTAATTTTCAACATTTCACTCCAGATTTTCAACATTGCCATTTTACCACACCTCCTTATGAGCAGTACAGCTGTCATTTTCACATCTCACCCAAAATGTGTTTCCGCCCATGTGGCGCACAATGGCGCAGTCAGTGTGTGAAATCAATGTACGGGACACATTAAAAAATCACAGTGACACTGTTCATGAGCAGAGGTCTTAAAATGGCTATGTTGAAGATTTGGTGAAAAAATTCCTGAAAATGACTGTTTTATGAGCGTGCGTTGGAGAGTTCCTACGCACGTTCGTAAGTTCACGAATTTTCAATATTTTCACTCCAGATTTTCAACATTGCCATTTTACCACACCTCCTTATGAGCAGTACAGTTGTCATTTTTCACTTCTTGCCCACAATGTGTTTCTGCCCATGTACGCATAATGCTTAGCCGGTAGTAGCGTAAATCAATGTCGGGGACACGTTAAGAAAATCACAGTGACACTGGTCTTGAGCAGAGGTGTTAAAATGGCTATGTTGAAAATTTGGTGAAAAATTCCCAAAATGACTGTTTTAGGAGCGCACTTTGCGCAGTTCCTTCGCACGCTGGCAAGTTTGCGAATTTGTAATATTTGCACACCAGATTTTCAACAGTGCCATTTTACCGCACTTCTTTATGAGCAGTACAGCTACCATTTTTCACATCTTGCCCAAAATGTGTTTCCACACATGTAGCGCACAATGGTGCAGTCGGTGTGCGAAAACAATGTTTGGGACAGCTTAAGAAAATCACAGTGACACTGGTCATAAGCTGAGGTCTTATAATCGCTATGTTGAAAATTTGGTGACAAACCTCCATAAAATGACTGTGTTATGAGTGAACATTGCGCAGTTTCCACGCACCCTTGTAAGTTCATGAATTTGTAATATTTTCAGTCCAGATTTTCACCAGTGGCATTTTTCCCCACCTCCTTATGAACAGTACAGTTGTCATTTTCCACAACATGAGTCGGAAATGTGTTTTCACACTTTCAGCACAGAAATATAATTACGCTGCGGGGAAATCATTGTTTGGGACAGATAAAGAAAATCACACTGACACTGTTCATGATCGGAGGTCCCAAAATGCCTGTGTTAACAATCTGCTGTAAAAAATCCCCAAACTGGTTACATTACGGGTGTCGCGTTGCACAGTTTCTCATAGCGGACTTCACCAGTTTTGTTAAGATTTTCACAGCAGATTTTCAACATTGCCATTTTTTACACCTCCCCATGAACAGTACCACTGTCATTTTTCACATCCTGTTCGGAATGTGTTTTTGCATCTGTGGTGCCAAATGCCATAGTTGCTGTGCAAAAGCAGTTTTCAGCTAACAAACTGATATTGCCACTGTTCATGAGGTGGGGATCACAAAAAAAACATGTTGAAAATTTGGAGTGAAAATACCAATGAATGCCTGAGGCGTTAGGGTTTCTGACCATAATGCCCCATCCTGTAGAGAATGAAAGGCATCAGGGGTGTGACTTGGGATTCTTGCCTGTCATGCTCATACCATTCCACCCCCACCCACATCCTGCAGCCAGTGAGAGGCATCAAGGTGTGCCTCAGACTCTTTGGGCCCAAACTTCATCCCATTCTCCTATACCACACCCATCTCAGCGTATTTCCTGATGGAATGGGGTGCGCATAAGGGCCAAAGACCCCAAGGCACACCGTGACACTTGTCAGTGTCTGCAGGGTAGGGTGTGGTGAAATGGCGTGGTCATTATGCCTGACAACCCAAAGGCACACCCCAATGCCTGTCACTCTCTGCAGGGTGGTGGTGGGGTTGGCTTCACTTCAATACGTCGCTGTCATTCCTATTATGCAGCTCTGTAACTTCTACTCTACCAATGCCAATGCCAGCAAGCAAACATTCAGCATTGACAAATGCTTGTTATCATAATGAAGAAGCTGATGACACAAAACAAAACAATAGGCATCATGCTTCTGTACAATTGAATAAATCATTTTACTTTAAATAGAACTAGACAAAATTAACTTATGCATTTTCACCAAACTTTCTTCGGCCAAAATGACACAAAAATCTAATTTTTTTTGTGTGAAATATTGTGCAAAAACACAATTAGCAAAATTCAGGATTACTATTTTACTGATGAATTAACTATTGGAATATCTGATGTGACAGAAACAGAGAGTTAGGCTTGTAACAGCCTGCTCATTTATTTAAATAGAGAGTCATAAACATATGGAGCCACGCTGCATAAACAGGTCTGTTTAAACTTGTGAGCAGATGAAAATGTTACTTTTGAACTTACACTTCACTAACAATGCATTTTGGGATGTGGGTTTATGCATGTAATTTTTATGCAACTTTTTGGTGATGTTAATGAAGTGGGGTACACTTAAAAATGGTGAAATAGTGCACAAAACATGTAAAAGAGGGTGTTCTCAAGTATTATCTAATTATTTCACAGCATACACAGATTGCTGTAGCCTCTGCTTGTTCAAGGTATGTGTTACTAAGGGCCACATAATGTCATTTGTACTTACTCTAATTGTAATTCAGCTTTTGATGGACTTTAAACTTATATAGTGAAATGTTTTAGTTGCAAGCTGCAGGAGGATTCATTTGGAGATATTTATGATTTAGATTGGGGTAACCCTGGACTAATGAGGTATTGGGTACACTGTGTTTTCATTCCTGGTGTAATATAATAGGTATTGATTTATTTAGGAGCAGATGTAAGAGATGTTCAAAATGCATAGATTAGCCAGTTTTATAAATTCAAAAACAAACAAAAAATTATATATTTTTTTCTTTTGAGGTAACAGGAGGATGTATTTAAGCGTTTTTTGAAGAAACGGTAGGTAGGAGACACTAAACAAGATGGGTAATAGGTGAGGTAATGTGCTATTTTAATTCAGATATACTAGACTTTCAGTTACTATATAATAAATTAATTTTTCTTATTTAAGTTTATGTTTTGGTACAGACACAGTGTACTTCACTAATAAAGAGCTGTTGCTCGAAACATTTGACTTGATATGGTGCACTGCACAGTATCTTTATCTTTTGATTGAAAAGAAAAACATACAAAGTATAACAAGAATAAGAAGAAATAAAATTAAAATATTCTTTTTACATTATATACTGGTTGAGCGAGCTTCATTGTCTACCAGTCAGTATATGCTATGTTCAGCCATATTAGTAGTTTAGCACCTCCCCTTAATCACTTTTTTTGTGTTTCATTGAAGTTGGCTGAGCTGGACTGTTCTCTTTTGTAAATACTTCAATATCCACAAAAATGAAAGTCTTGCAAAAACAATGTTTTACACAGTTTACACACAAGAAAAAAAATTCACCCACTTTAATATTGTAATACAGGTTCCAAAACAGAATAATGGGCTCACATGATACAGGTAAGAGCTAAGGCAAATTATTTCAGTGACACCTTCAAAGCTAACCTGAGCCAACCTTCCAAATTTTGGAAGGTGGTTAAATCCCTCTTTACTCCACACTCACAGCCCCCTACCCCATCCCTCAACACTGGCGGCCACACGATTACTGACCCCCTAGACGTGGCCTCTCATTTCAATACCTTCTTTACGGACTGCACCTCGTCTCTCTTGGGCACCCCCAACCCTTAAGCCATCCCAAGCTCTTTACCTTCACACCCCTTAAAGCTCCCCCAGCAGGCCACCCATTTGTGTTCCAGCAGACTACCCCTGCCAATGTTCACAAAGCCCTACTTACCCTAAACCCAGATAAGGGCAAATATCCTACTGGCCTTGATTCCAAACTACTCTACTTGTCAGCACCAGCCATCATCACCTGCCTAGCAGCTCTCTACAACCTCTCTTTCTTGCTTGCCGCTGTCCCCACTGAGTGGAAACACACTACAGTCATTCTGCTGCCAAAAGTTGGTGACCCATCGACACCAGGCAACTACCACCCAATTTTCCCGCTTCCTATCCTGGCCAAAATCCAGGAAAAACTTGTTCTCTCCCAAGTCTCCTCCTATCTTGATTCCTCTTCCTTTTTCACACCCTACCAGTCTGGTTTCAGGAAGTCCCACTCCACCACCACCTCCCTACTAAGACTCCTAACTGACTCCATTCTCACTGGTATGGACAAGGGCCTAATCACCTCAGCTATTTTTGTTGACCTGGCTAAGGTCTTTGACACTGTCTCCCATACACTCCTGCTATTGAAACTCTCTCAAGCAGGACTCTCAGACATGGTCACCCAGTGGTTCCAGTCCTACCTGCTAGACCACTCCCAAGCTGTCAGAATTGGCAATGCCATCTCTACTTCCCTTCCTGTCACTTCCGGTGTTCCGCGAGGGTTAGTCCGGAGCCTTCTCCTGTTCTCCATTTTCCTCAGTGACCTGCCTGCTGCCTGCCTCAGCACATCCATTCATTTGTATATGGATGATACAGTTTTGTACACATCTGGTGCCTCGACTACTGAAGTAGCGACCAGACTCCAGCAGGACTTCTACGAAATTCAGTGCTGGTTTTGCTCGAATCAGCTCTTTCTCAACACCAAGAAAACCATCTCCATGACCTTTAGTACAAGGCAGAGGCTTTCAAGACAACCCCCCACCCTCCCCCCTTTCTGCACCCTTGACAGGTCCGTGATTGAAATTTGTTCCACATTCAGGTATCTCAGGGTCTGGCTTGACCAGCACTTTGATTTCTCAACACACATCGATGCCATCCACAAAAAACTCCACCTCAAGCTCGGAGCACTGTACCGTAATCACGGCTGCATCCCATTGCCAGCTAGACTTGCCATTGTTCAGAGGATGATTCTCCCCATCTTTGACTAAAAGGACGTAGTCTACAGTGCCACCTCAAAGTCCACCCTGGCCAGGCTGGACCACCTCTTCCATTCCTTCTGTCGTTTTGCTCTTGGCTGTTCTCCTAGCACACATCACTGTGTCCTTTACTGGAATCTAGACCTCCCTTCTTTGTAGGGCCAGCACCTATCCCATTGTACGAGTCTCATGGCCAAATTCTGGTCACAGTCCCTCCCCTCATATCTCACTAGGGTCCTCTCGGCCCACACCCACCAGGGCTATGCACTGAGAAATTAAGACTCTCATCTATTGGCCATCCTATGCATGTCAACCTCCGAAGGCCAGTCAGCTTTCAGATTCTGCATGCCAAGCCTCTGGAACTCTCTCACATCAAACATCCAGCACACCACAACAGGGAGGCACCTTAACTGCCTTCTCAAAACAAACTTCCACTCTATCCGCACTTGCACCCCTGGGAGATCACTGACTGGGAGTCCTCTAACTCCAGCAACAGGGTAATTACCCCTAGTACTCACTTTCCCGAAAGGTCACTGCTCCGTTTACCAACCCGATGATATAACCTCACAAAAATATGGTTTACTCTCCTCATATCATGAAAGCTTGCTACAATGAAGCTGGCACCTTGTATGCATTCCTCTTGGAGCCATGGCTATCTACCTGCCTGTACTGATTGTACTCTACCTTACTTATGTTTTATCTATACTTATCATGTAAATCGGCAAAACTGCATATGTTTGTATGCTCTTCTATTCTGGAAGTACATCATATAATGAACCTTAATGTTTATGTTTGTATGTCCTCCTACTTCCCCCTTCCCTCAGGGTGCATCTGTAATCGAGCAGTAGTCTGCTCAGTATGCCTACCTGGTAAAACACTTAAATAAATAAATAAATAAAAGGACACTGTAACCCCCTTACACCTCACATTATTTTTCTGTAAATAAAGAATATTATGATTGCTCACCTGCTGTACAATTTGTTGATGCAACTGGTTGTAGACTGTATGAGTTTGATTCAGAAATGTGTCAGGAATGCTACAAGCCCCAGGTGCGCTGCCGCCAAACATATGACACATGCATTACACTGAGGCATTCATAGCCAGCAATCAGGGCCACAATCCTATGCGCCACTTGTTGCAGTTAGACCAGCTTTTTCTGGTCCAACTTTGCAGCAATCTTGGGACCTTTTTATGGGGTTTGTGCCAATTATTTGGCAAGCCACCGTAAAGACAGAAAAGTGTTGCAAATGCTCGCAACCTTCTTGAAATGGGCGAAATTTGCTGCAATCTGTTCGGCGCAGCTGTGCCAAACACTGGATTTGAAGCAAGGCTTGATGTGTCACCCTTTCTGAATCGAGCCCCATGTTTCTATAAAATCAGACCAGAAAAGTAGGGGGAAGGGGAGAGTGAAGAGCCTCTATGCCTCTTTCATTCAACATTAGTTAGATAGGAATGGATAGACGTGATGAGCCAATGGGCCTTTCTCTTCTGACAGATTCTGTTTCCATGTTGGTTTTTATCTTATTTACTTTTTCCTGGTACATTTTAATCTGCTTACCTTCTTGTTGGTAAATGAGAAAGAACAGTTGGCAGTGTAATCATATCAACATGTAGTTTGTTTTGCATCTCACTGTATTCTTCCTGAATGTTAACAACACCCTCACACAGCCCAGCCACTCATAATGCAGTAGCCTCTGCCTATGGCATAATGATTGACTAAATTGTCTGGGGGAGTTCCCAAGTTTCAGCAAGGATGGAAGCAGTAGAGTAGATCAACACAGTACCAACTGCAGAAAAAGACCCACCATCCCATCCAGTCAGCCCACCCTAACCGCTTCACCTAAGTTGGCCCTAGAGGCCATCCTTCTTTACCCTTTGCCCCATACTACCCTTATTATGACCTTGTGCCTTTCCCATACTTATTTGAATCCCCCACTGTTTTGGTAGATACCACGTCCTCTGGCAGTTGGATTCATTTCTCCACCACTCTTTCGATGAAAAAGTGCAACGTTGTGGACCTCCTTCTTAAATCTCCCCGTCTCCAGTTTAAGTGAGTTCCCCTGCATGCTTGTGTTCATGCTTGAAATGAACAGTTCTTTGCATGACACTCTGTTTATCCTATGTAGGTATTTGCATATCTGTCTCATGTCTCCCCTTTCCCTTCTAGTTTCCAAGGTGTGTATGTTGTATGGTAATACTGCCACCAAGACCACTCTTATGGTTGTAAGAGTGGTCTCATTCACATTCTTAGGTTATGAGAACCAAGAACCAAAGGTGAACAGTTCTGATACCCTATGAATGTGAGACCACTCTTACAACCAAAACAGTGGTCTCGAAGACAGCATTAATATATTATTGATCGAACTTGATCAAGAATATATTCATTTTTCAAAACCCCCTACCAGAACATGCCCATTTTCAGGACAACTGCACATGAGACACTGAGACACTCTTCACAGAATAAGAGTGTCTCACATGCAGAGAAAAAGAGCACTCAGAGCGGTCTGGAGTGCTCCCTTGATCTATAATGAGGTCCTTCAGCTTTCCTCATATGTTTTCACCTATCTCCTGGATCATTTTTGGTCAACTTTCTCTGCCTCCACCTTCTCATAGCCTTTCCATAGGTACAGGTGCCAGAACCTTGCACTGTACTCCATATGCACGTGCACCAGGGATCTATACAGTGGAAGGATCATCTCCCAGTTTCTACTGCTGCTTCTTCTTCCTGTGCAATCCAGTCTCCTGTTAGCCTTCCCCACTACCTCGTTGCACTATGACGTAGATTCAATACTGATATTATTACACCCAATCCTTTTCCTTTTCCTTTTCCTTTGTTGTGCTTTCTAGCCCTACTCCACCATGAGGTATTGTGTATTCAAGTTTTTGTTATTGGTGTGCATTACTTTTCTTTGTTGTTTTTTTTTTTTTGCTTTTTTTTGCAAATAAATTCAGTTACCAAATCTTGGACTATCTCTCTAGACTTCCCAGGTCCTCCCTCAGTGCCCTAATCCCATTCTTGCTGTCCACCTTTCTGCAGATCATTAGTATCATTCATGAAGAGGCAGATCTTACCCTGAACACTCACCTCTACGTCACAGATGAATGTGTTAATGAGGATGTGCCCCTAGACTGAGCCCTGCAGTACTAACTCATCATCTCTTCAACATCAAAGAACTCCCTCTTCACTACCACTTTCTGCATCCTTCCCAACAACCAGCTTTTCACCCATGCAACAATCCTTTCTTTTACCTCTAGATCCCTCTGTTTCTTGACTAGTCCCCTGTGTGAGACTGAATCAAAGGCATAACTGAAGTCCAGGTATAGTATATGAAATGCCTGTCCTTTGTTGGCAACTCTTGTCATCCAGTCAAAGAACATGATCAGGTTTGTGTGGCATGACCTCCCCCATGTGAACCTGCTCTGCTTGTCATCTTGTAACCCATTTACCTAGCGAGAGTGTACCAGTCTCTCATTTAGTATGCTCCCTAGCACCTTCTCTACTATAGACATCAAGCTGACTTGTCTAAAGTTTGCCGGCTCATTTTGTGTGAGAATATGAACTAGTATCTCCGTTTTATTAAGCAAAAGAAAGCAGAAACAAAACGCCTTTCTACAGCAGCAAATTCTTCTGAAAGTGAGGAACCATAAAATGAGTTTTTTTAGCTAGGGGCAATTTAAGGCCCAAAGGGATAAGGTGACAGCATTCCTTTAACTTACAGTGGTTGAAAAACTGGTGCAGAGCTCAGGGATTTGGCTTCATTGGGGACTGGGTGTCCACCTGGATGGATGCAGGCCTATACTGGTGTGATGGTCTGCATCTGTCCAGGAGGGGAACCAGGATCCTAGGTGATAGGTTTAAATGCTTCATTGGCAAGCATTTAAACTAGCCAAGGGGGGAGGCACTGAAGAGGAGCTGGGAAATCCTAGCCCCCCCCCCCAAAATGAGGGTACTAAGTGAGGTAAACACCAAGAAAGAGATGATGATAGGGAGAAGGGCAGGGGTAAATGGAGAAAATGACAAATGCAATAAGGACTGGGATGGGGCAAAAAGGGGTAAGGCCATCAAGAAATGCAGGGTAATGAGTAGCAATGCCCGTAGTCTGGGCAACAAGCTCCCTGAACTGGCGGCCTTGATGGAAGAGGGATGCCTGGATATTGTAGCAGTCACAGAAACATGATACACAGAGAACCATGACTGGGATGTTAACATACCAGGGTACACAACCTACAGCAGAGACAGGGAGGGGAGAAGAGGGGGTGGAGTAGCTCTCTATATAAGGGAAGGAATAAAAGCAACTGAACAAAAGAGTAAACAGGGAAGAGAAGAGGCACTGTGGGTCACCTTAGAGACTGGAAATGGCACCACAATCCGCACAGGGGTTGTATACAGACCCCCATGTCAGGGGGAGAGAATGGACAAGGATATGATAGAAGGCATCCTTTGGATGGCAGAAAAAGGAGAGATACTGTTGATGGGGGACCTGAATATGCCAGATGTTAACTGGAGCACCTATGCTGTAGCCACATCCAAAAGCAGGGCCATTCTCGATGCCCTTCAGGTGGCATGCCTCAGGCAGCTAGTTTTGGAACCCACTCATGAGGGAACAATCTTAGACCTCATATTCTCAAATGGGGACAGTGAGAGAATCTCAGATCTAGAAGTGGGTAGCCATCTGGGAACAAGTGACCACCAAACAGTGTGGTTCACGATAAATTCAGCTACAGAGTCAAGCCATACAAAAGTGAGGGTTCTGGACTTCAGGAGGGCTGACTTTGGCAAGATGGGAGAGTGCCTTAGAAAAGCACCAGCAAACAGGCTAGAAGGAGGGGTGAAGCAACAATGGGGAAACATTAAAATTGCCATCACAGAGGCAACAAGCTTTTGTGTGAAGCAAATAAATCAAAAAGAAAGAAAAAGCCACTATGGTTATCAAAAGACGTGACTGGGAAGGTTAGGGAGAAAAAGATAGCATTCAGAAAGTATAAGGAAACACAGAAGAAGCAGGAAAGAAAACTGTACCGGTTAAGGCAGAAGGAAGCAGGGAGGGTAGTCAGAATAGCGAAGGCCCAAACTGAGGAAAAGATAGCCAACTCAGTTAAGAAGGGGGATAAAACCTTTTATAGGTATATCAGTGAGCATAGAAAGACAAAGGGAGGGATAGTGAGGCTGAACAGAATGGACAGTGGGTGGTCAGAGGGGGACAGTGAAAAAGCAGGGTTACTGAACAAATACTTCTGCTCAGTATTCACAAAAGAGGAGGAGGGGGAGGTGCCTAATCCAATTAACAGAAGTACTCTTTATAGGTGGGGTCAATTCCAGTCCTTTCGAAGAAGAAAGGGTTCTGAAAGAACTCCTAAAACTGAAGGTGGACAAAGCAATGGGGCCTGATGGAATTCACCCCAAAATTCTAAAAGAATTAAGGAGAGAACTAGTGACACCACTGACTACCCTTTTTAACAAATCATGGGAGAATGGTGTGGTACCTGAGGACTGGAAGAAGGCAGATGTGATTCCCCTTCACAAAAGTGGGAGCAAGACAGAGGCAGGAAACTAGAGACCTGGCAGTTTGACCTCTGTGGTAGGGAAAGTGATGGAATCACTTCTGAAGGAAAGAACTGTTGAGTACCTAGAGGCCAGTGGGGCACAGGACCCAAGGCTGCATGGGTTCATAGTGGGAAGGTCATGTCAGACGAATCTAATTGATTTCTTTGACTGGGTGACCAAAGTAGGAGACCAGGGAGGGGCTGTGGACATGGCCTACCTAGACTTTAGCAAGGCATTTGTCACAGTCCCATACAAAAGATTAATAGTCAAATTAACCAGCCTGGGAGTGGGACCCAGGGTGGTAGCCTGGTAAAACATTGGCTGGACAACAGGACACAGAAGGTAATTGTAAATGGAGTCCACTCTGAAGAAAGAGGGGTTACTAGCGGGGTACCGCAGGGTTCAGTACCGGGTCCAGTCATTGTTAATGTCTTTATAAGTGACATTGCAGAGGACTGGAAGGATAGATCTGCAACAGGGTTGATACACAAGGAGCCATGGAAAGGATGAGAAGGGACTTGGCAAGGTTGAAGGAATGGTCAGAAGTATGGTAGCTTGGATTCAATGCAAAGAAAGCAAAGTAATGCACCTGGGAAACAAAAACCCAGGGGAAGATTACACAATGGGGGGAGGTAGTAACAACAACAAGCATTTGTCAATGCCGAATGTTGATTGCGTTGGTCTGTTGAGCTCGCTCAGTGGCCCTGTGTCACTCATTCATTCTGTTTCTCCTGGTATTGCAAGCTGCACCTTTGTATGGGGCTCCTGGCTATGTTGGCACATTTTTTCTGCCCACAAAGAAATCAGCAGCTCTCCTGACAGAACTGTGTTGAGGTGGGTCACTCGCCCTCTCTCAGTCGCTCATTCTGTTTCTGCTGGCACTGCAGGCTGCCCTTTTGTACTGGGCTCCTGCCTCTGTTGGCGGCTTTTTCTGCCCACAAAGAAATGTGCAGCAGTCCTGATACAGGTCCATTGAGCTACCTCACTCCCCCTCTCTCGCTCATTCTGTTTCTGCCGGCACTGCAGGCTAGCCTTTTGTACGGGGCTCCTGCCTGCGTTGCCGCCTTTTTCTGCACACAAAGCAATCCTCAGCAGTCACGATAGAGGTCTGTTGAGCTCACTCACTCCTCCTCTTTCACTCACTCATTGTGTTTGTCCTGGCGCTGCTGGTGGCCCTTTTGTACTGGAATTCTTCCTGCGTTGGCACCTTTTTCTGGCCACAAAGAAATCTGCAGCTGTCCCGACACAACTCCGTTGAGGTCGCTCTCTCCACCTGTCTCACACTCTCATTCTGTTTCTCCTGGTGTTTCAGGCTGCTCTTTTGTACTGGGATTCTGCCTGCATTGGCAGGTTTTACTGCACACAAAGAAATCTGCAGCTGTCCCGACACAGCTCCGTTGAGGTGGGTCACTCCCCCTCTGTCACTCGCTCATTCTGTTTCTGCTGGCACTGCAGGCTGCCCTTTTGTACTCGGCTCCTGCCTCTGTTGGCGGCTTTTTCTGCCCACAAAGAAATCTGCAGCAGTCCTGACACAGGTCTGTTGAGGTAGCTCACTCCCCCTCTCTCACTTGCTCATTCTGTTTCTGCCGGCACTGCAGACTGGCCTTTGTACTGGGCTCCTGCCTGCGTTGCTTACCTTTTTCTGTCCACAAAGAAATCCACAGCAGTCATGATAGAGCTCTGTTGAGCTTGCTCATTGCCCCTCTCTCACTCGCTTGTTGTGTGTTTCTCCAGGTGCTGCAGGCTGCCCTTTTGTACTGCGCTTCTGCCTGCATTGGCACCTTTTGCTGCACACAAAGAAATCCGTGAGCTGTCCCAACAGAGCTCTGTTGAAGTCGCTCACTCCGCCTGTCTCACTCTCTCATTCTGTTTCTCCTGGTGCTGCAGGCTGCCATTTTGTCATGGTCTCCTGCCTCTGTTGGTGCCTTTTTCTGCCCACAAACATATCTGCAGTAGTCCCAACAGAGGTCCGTTGAGCTTGCTCAGTCCCTCTCTCTCACTCGCTCCATGCCATTTCTGTCAGTGCTGCAGGCTGCCCTTTTCTACTGGGCTCCTGCCGTACTGCCTTCTTCTGGGCACAAAGAAATCTGCAGCAGTCATGCTAGAGCTCCATTGAGCTTGCTCATTCACTCCCCCTCTCTCACTTGTTCATTCTGTTTCTCCCTGCTGCAGCCTGCCATTTTGTATTTTGCCCCTGTGTGCATTGCTGCCTTTTCTTGCCCTCAAAGAAATTTGCAGCAGTCACGATAGACCTCCATTGAGCTCGCTTACTCCCCCTCTCTCACTCGCTCATTATGTTTCTGTCGGCACTGCAGGCTGCCCTTTTGTACTGGGCTCCTGCCTGCATTGCCACCTTCTTCTGGCCACAAAGAAATCTGTAGCAGTCATGATAGAGCTCCGTTGAGCTGGCTCACTCACTCCCCCTCTCTCGCTCGTTCGTTCTGTTTCTCCCACCACTGCAGGCTGCCCTGTTGTACTGGGCACCTGTGTGCATTGCTGCCTTTTTGTGCCCAAAAAGAAATCTGCAGCAGTCCCAACAGAGCTCCATTGAGCTCACTCACTCCCCCTCCCTCACTCACTCGTTCTGTGTCTCCTGCTGCTGCAGAGGCTGCCCTTTTGTACTGGGTTCCTGCCTGCGTTGGCGGCTTTGTCTGCCCACAAAGAGATGTGCAGCATTGAAGTCGCTCACTCGCCCTCTGTCACTCACTCATTCCATTTCTGTGGGGGCTGCAGGCTGGCCTTTTTAACTGGGCTCCTGCCTGCATTGCTGCCTTTTCCTGCCCACAAAGAAATCCGCAGCAGTGACGATAGACCTCCGTTGAGCTCATTCACTCCCCCTGTCACTCACTCATTCTGTTTCTCCTGGCGCTGCAGGCTGCCCTTTTGTACTGGCATCCTTGCTACATTGGCACCTTTTCCTGCCCACAAAGAAATCTGCAGCTGCCCCGACAGAGCTCCGTTGAGGTCACTCACTCTCCCTGTCTCACTCGCTCATTCTGTTTCTCGTGACACGCAGGCTGCCCTTTTGTACTGGGTTTCTGCCTCTGATGGCATTTTTTTCTGCCCACAAAGAAATCTGCAGCAGTTTCGACAGAGCTCCGTTGGCCTCACTCAATCTTCATGTCTCACTTGTTCATTCCATTTCTGCCCTCAGTGCAAGCTGCCCTTTTGTACTGGGCTCCTGCCTGTTTTGCCGCCCTTTTCTGCCCACAAAGAAATCTGCACTCACTCCCCCTCTCTCACTTGTTCATTCTGTTTCTCCCACTGCTGCAGGTTGCCCTTTTGTACTGGCCCCTGCATGCATTGCTGCCTTTTTTTGCCCACAAAGAAATCCGCAGCAGTCCCAACTGAGCTCCGTTGAGCTCACTTACTCCCCTTCCCTCACTCGCTCATTCTGTGTCTCCCACTGCTGCAGGCTGCCCTTTTGTACTGGGTTCCTGCCTGCGTTGGCAGCTTTTTCTGCCCACAAACACATCTGCAACAGTCCCAAGAGTGCTCCGTTGAGTTTGATCACTCCCCCTCTCTCAGTCGCTCATTCCATTTCTGCCAGCACTGCAGGCTGGCCTTTTGTACTGGGCTCCTGCCTGCATTGCCGCCTTTTCCTGCCCACAAATAAATCTGCAGCTGTCCTGACAGAGCTCCGTTGAAATCACTCACTTCCCCATCTCACTCACTCATTCTGTTTCTCCTGGCACTGCAGGCTGCCCTTTTGTACTGGGCTCCTGCCTCTGTTGGCATTTTTTTCTGCCCACAAAGAAATCTGCAGCAGTCCCGACACAGCTCCGTTGGCCTCACTCACTCCCCTGTCTCATTTGCTTGTTCTGTTTCTGCCGGCGCTGCAGGCTGCCCTTCTGTACTGGGCTCCTGCCAGTATAGCCACACTTATCTGCCCACAAAGAAATCCGCAGCAGTGACGATAGAGCTCTGCTGAGCTCGCTCAGTCCCCCTCTCTTGCTTGCTCGTTCTGTTTGTCCCACCGTTGCAGGCTGCCCTTTTGTACTCAGGCCCTGCATACATTGCTGCCTTTTCCTGCCCACAAACAAATCCGCAGCAGTCCCAACAGAGCTCCATTGAGCTCACTCACTCACTCCCCCTCCTTCACTCGCTCGTTCTGTGTCTCCCGGCGCTGCAGGCTGCCCTTTTGTACTGGGCTCCTGCCTGCGTTGTTGCCTTTTCCTGTCCACAAAGACATCCACAGCAGTCCCGACAGAGCTCAGTTGAGCTTCGTCACTCCCCCCCCAGTCACTGGATCCTAACCTGTCCCAAACACTGATTTCCAACAGCGACTGCGGTATTCTGCACCGGAAGCACAGAAACACATTTCGGCCAGGATGTGAAAAATGACAGCTGTACTGTTCATAAGGAGGTGTGAACAAATGCCAGTGTTGAAAATCTGGCATGAAAATATTACTAATTTGCAAACTTACAAGGGTGCGTGGCACCTGCACAACACACGCTTGTAACCCAGTCATTTTATGGAGTTTCATCACAAAATTTTTAACATAGGCATTTTAGGACCTCTGCTCATGAACAGTGTCAGTGTGATTTTCTTAATATGTCCTGAACACCGATTTCCCACAGCAACCGTGCTACTGTGCCCCGAAAGAGCGAAAACACATTTCGGCCAGTATGTGAAAAATGACAGCAGCACTGTTCATAAGGAGGTGTGGCAAAATGGCAATGCTGAAAATTTGGAGTCAAAATATTGCAAAGTTGCGAAGGTACGACCGTGCATGGAAATTGCTGAATGCACATTCGTAACACACTCATTTTATGGACTTTCATCACCAAATTTTCAACACAGGCATTTTAGGACCTCTGCTAATGAATAGGGTCACTGTCATTTTCATAATACTGCATGTCCTGATCATGGATTTCCCACAGCGACCTCACTATTCTGTGCCGGAACTGCGAAAACACATTTTGGCCAGGATGTTTAAAATGACAGCTGTACTGTTTGGTGCAGAAGAATGGCAATGTTGAAAATCTGGAGTGAAAATAGTAAAAATTCTTGAACTTACAAGCGTGCATGCAAACTGTGCAATGCATGCTCTTAACAAAGTCATTTTATGGAGTATCGTCACCAAATTTTCAACATAGGCATTTTAGAACCTCTGTTCATGAACAGTGCCACTGTCAGTTTCTTAATCTGTGCGGAACACTGATTTCCCGCACCGACCATGCTATTCTGTGCCAGAAGTGTGAAAACACATTTTGGCCAGGGTGTGAAAATGACAACTGTACTGTTCACAAGGAGGTCTGAAAAAAATGCCAATGTTGAAAATCTGGGATGAAAATATTGCAAATTTGCAAAGTTACGAGCGTGCATAGCAACTGCACATCGCACACTCGTAAAACAGTAATTTTTGATTTTTCCCACCAAATTTGCAACATAGGCTTTTTGAGAGCCGACCTCATGAATACTGGCACTGTCATTTCGTTAATCAGTCCCAAAAGGTGATTCCATGCAGTGACTGCGAAATCATCTTTCAGGACCCAGTAATGCCATGACAGTGATACAATTCATGAGGAGGGGTCCCAAAAACCCCATGTTGAAAATTTGGTGCCAAAATTCCAAAAAATGCCTAAGATATGCATCAAAGTTGAAAAAACCCAATTTATTCCATTATACAGCTTACCAGCATTTCCTCAGTTCGTGGTTGGCTTTGAAGAGTGCAGACGTGTTCCCGGTCCACCAAAGATCATCGCGCCAGACTCCGGAGGTAAGTATGGGGTGGGGGGATGTGGGGAGGCAGAGTGTGCAGTGGGTGGGTGCGGGTTGTGTGAGGCAGGAGACCACCGAGGGACCGTTTCCTTTTTTACAGATTACAAAAAAAAAAAAGATATCAGGCGGGACCATTTTCTTATTTTGCAGGGGCATGTGGCACACTGGGGTGGGCTCCCAGTGTGCCAACAAAGTCTTTCTTTTGGGGGGGCAGCTGTAGCCAACAGGGGATTGGGCACCCCCGTCGGTACACAACAAAAAGGGGAGGGTTATTATATTATACCGACGGGGATTGGGCACCCCCGTCTGCACACGACAAAAGCGGGGATGGGTTACATAATGCCGACAGGGAGTGGGCTCCCCCATCAGCAACATAAATATTGGGGCACTGCAGCCGAGGGGGATTGGGACCCCTGTGGGCAAATAAAGACGGTCGGGGGGCACATACTGCCGAGGGGGATTGAGCACCCCCTCAGCAGGGGAGGTTAATTTTGTTTGTGAACATGGCAGCAAGCCACCACCATGTTCACAAACAATATCAGGGTTTCAAGATCCTGCCCTGCAATGACGGGTCACTCCCTCATTGCAGTGAATGGCTGACGCTGCAGTGATGAGGTGGCCCCTAATTGCAGCGGCTAATGTTTTACAAGTTGGTGGCACGCTGGCTGAACTAGTGTCAGCAGCAGTGGGCCACGGCATTGGGGGAAGCAGGACTAGCCTTTATAGGCTGTGGGGGCATTGGCCACAATAGTGTCATGCCTCCATAACCTGCTTGTGGAGAAACCTGCCGCAACATGTTTCTTGCACATGCGTGCAATCAGAAAAGGGACCTGGGGGTAATCATATCAGATGACCTTAAGGTTAGAAAGCAATGTGAGAAGGCAGTAGGGAGGGCTGGGGGGATACTGGGATGTATAGGGAGAGGCATCACCAGCAGAAAACAGGAAGTTGTTATCCCTCTGTACAGACAGTTAGTGAGACCCCATCTGGAGTACTGCATCCAGTTCTGGAGACCCCATCTCCACAAGGACATAGACAGGATGGAGGCAGTCAGAGGAGGGCAACTAAAATGGTGCAGGGTCTGCAAGAGAAGCCATATGAGGAGAAACTCAAAGGAGCTTAATATGTATACCCTTGAGAAAAGGAGGAGAGAGGGAACATGATAGAAACTTTTAAGTACCTCAGTGGAATCAACAAAGTCCAAGAGGGTAGCATCTTTCAGAAAAAGAGATGTGGCCGGCCAGGTGGTGCTGAGGGTTGAGATGTTGGACGCCACACCTTGCGCCATGCCGGCGACCTGTGTTTGAGAATGGACATGGGTCACCAGGGGTCGGCAGGGGCAGGGTAGGATGAAGCATCCGAAGGACTGCTCTCCTTCCCTGGGGAGGGGGTATCACGGCACTGATACCTGTGTGCCCTCTAGTGGAGGCTGGGGACAAGGTATACGGGCATGCACATGGGGTGGGTAGAGTGCAGATGTCTCGAAGGGGAAGGCATGGGAGCATGCGCAGGCCATCTCGACTGATGTCATTACCGCACCTGGCTCCTGAGGGTACAGAAAAAATCCCAGCCAAGCACCTCCGTGATGCCCTCCTCACTACCTTTGATGTGCTCCCAGGCTGGCTCCCCAACCTGAACCGACGTTCATGACACAGGTAAGTGCCGCGACCCCACCTTGGGGGGTAAGCCAGGGGCATGGGGGAGTGCAGCTCATGTTGGTGCAGGAGGTGGCGGGGGACATGATCAGGGCTGAAGTTTGATGCAAGGCTGCCAAAAAGTATAGTAAAAAAAAAAAGAAAAAGAGGACACAATTTGAAGATAAAGGGGGACGGCTCAGGGGCAGTGTGAGGAAGTATTTTTTCACAGAGAGGGTGGTGGACGCATGCCTTCCTGAGGAGGTTGTGGGATCTAAAACTGTGGGAGAATTCAAGAATGCATAGGACAGACATAAAGGAATTTTTGTGGGGGGTAGGAAGAAATAGGCTGTTGGGTAAATAGAATCTGCAGCTTATCCTGTAGGTAGGGAAATGGGAAGACTAGGTGGGCCAAGCGGTCCTTATCTGCCGTCAACATCTATGTTTCTATGTTTCTATGCTACTCAATGCAGAGATTGACTGGACTAACACGGCTACCACATTTCCTTTTAACCTACTCATAAATCAGTTTCTACAGGGCTGTACCTATGCCCAACCACAATATGCTTACTGCTAATATGTTTCTGCCATGGCACCTGGAAATAGACCCAAATGATTGATATAAACATTGCTGCCCTCAACACGGCAAAAAAAAAGTCTTTTAAAAATGAATGCTGGCAAAGAATCAAAATGTGCCACCATTATGATGCTGGTTCATCTTATCCTTGAAGCCCTAACCACCTGACCCATGGTGCACCATGATTACTGCAAAAATGTGATATGATTTACTTTCACCACAAAAATCATGCTCCCTTAGTTATTTATAAAGACAAAACCTCATTGCCAAAGCACTGAAACAAAGGTTATGCAAATTCATGTTAGCAGTAAAGGCAAGTTTTAACTAAGCACAGCATTACAGCTTCCCAATGAAAGCATCATGGCTAATGTTTGCAGATTTTTAGTAAGGTTTTTTGGCACGTTGCAGTTCCACTTAAAGCCTAGCCAGTCAAAATCCCTTCATGGTAATTTGCATGTATTACCCACAATGCCTAGTATTAGGGTATTATGCATAATTTGATGATCCTTTTATTCTGTAATTAGTGACAGCATGCATATCAAAAGGCCAGATGAGCAGTTTTTGTTCATGCAGCAGCTTCCACTACAATGAACACCACTACATGGTTTCTAACTGAATGAAAACATCAAGTATTATGCATGTGGGCATGTGAGGAATAAGACTGTAATAACTGGGGAGCATTTTCTCCCATAGGGAAACACGGTTATAATTCATCATTATAACCTGCAGGCTATAACAGCAAACACCTGCAGAGTTTCCCTCGTTCCAGGCATGTGCCAGTCGCAGCTCTTCCCTTCCTCGGCGCCGGACACTTCACTGCCACTAGCACTCAATGGTAAGTAAATAAAAAAAAAAAACTCACCTATCATCATTGGAGTTTTTGAACCTTTTAACCCTTGATTAAACCTTTAAAAAAAACAGAAAGGTTTCAGCAGCCACTTGACAGCGGACAGCGTTTCATCCCAACCAGACTGGCTGAACAGCGATGTATTTTTATTTTATAAAATTGCTGTGGCAAAAAAACACTCCCCAGCAATTATATAAAATAAAACATGGAGTGGTGTGTACAACACGAATTTACACACACCCTAAGTGTTGGATGCATGAATAAACCCCTCAAGCTTTACTCTCACGGTTTATGTAGCATCCAACACCTCAGGTGTGTTAAACACACCACCCCGTGTACTATTCTGTACGTAATTTTCTTGAGTGAAGCTGAGGCTAGAGTAGGCCAGCAGGCTGAAAGTCAACTGGCTTGTTCTGTCTCCAGCTTCATGAGAAGAAATTACCATTGAGTTTGACCCATCCCCTCATTCCTCACCCCCATTTCTAATGAGTTACAGTGTATTATATGGTTCTGGGGAACTTTGTTCAGATTATTGAGTGCAGGAGAAAAAAAAAAGTTTTGTTTTTTAACAGAATCCAGGCCAGGTTTTGCAAAGAGAATTTCAGAATTCTTTTAGATAATTCTGTTTTAATTGAAAGCTGCTGCAGTCCAGCTTATCCTGTTCTTTTGAGAGAAGTCATTTGAAAAAGCAGCCCCAGGTTTTCTTGTGCTATGCTAACATTCACTGATAGTTTAATTAACTAGCTTCAGCTAAGGGGACACTGTTACTATATGCTATGTCTGAAGCATTTCTACGTCCCTCCTGAAATTAATGTTTTTTCTTTTTAATTTTCTTTTTGTCAATGTAAATATGGCTTTTTTTGTAGACAGACAATTTTTTTATTCTAATAGTAACTGTATACATGTTTTATGCTAATTGGAGGTGTATTTTAATCACATGGTTACTGTTTGTTTGAGTTGAATGGCTGATGTGGCAGTGCTTCAAAGAATCATTGTCTGTAAGACTTTTACAATAGGTTCATGTCAACGTTTTGTTGGGGGCAGTGTTATTTTCTGTCATAGGCAGGTTCTTTTTACTTTGGTTTTGTAGGTAGAAAAAGACTGTGACATCGGGGGGGTAAGCTACATAAGCAATAAGCCCTGATAAACACACTCCTAGGGCCTAGTGAAGCATGTGGCTGCAGGATGACTGCCTTACTGCCCCTAGAAATGACTTTGTCAGAACATAACCCACTACCTGGAATGTGGTTCTGAACTTATAAAATGAGGATATGCTGAGAAATATTGAAATAGTTTTTTTTTAAAAATTCTGAAATATTAAAAAAAATTCTCATTTTTTGTTAAATAGTCCCTCCACTTGAGAGTTGCCACCAGTGGTTCTGTGTGTGCTTAAATTATTTGTCTACACTTTTTTTCACTTTATAACTTTGCTTTTGTTCACTTGTTTGCTTTTCTTTTATCTCCCTTTTTTAAATTGTTGCACCATCTTCTCTCATTGAGTGACCACCACAAGAACAAGCAGTGTCTTCTAAGCTCTGCTAGCTGCAGCAAGACTGAGCTTTTGTTATTTGTGGTGATCTCGTTAAGCAGCAGCTACCATCTCTGGTACCATCTTTCAGGAAAGTGCCTGTGGTCTGAGTGTGTGGGTGAGCGGCGACCATTGATGGAACGCAGGTGAGTAGGGAGGGAGACAGAGTACACTCTTCTGTGGTGTGAGCTCACTGGAGTGAGTAGAGGAGTTTCTGAGCAACTGGAAATTTGTGGGTAATAAGGCTGAACCATGTAATAATATAAGAATGTTACAAATAAAATAGTAAATGCTAAAATTAAGAAGGTCTTCCAGGCATATTAGTGTTGCTGGGTGAAATTGTGAAATTGCACAAAATTGCTGACTTCTCATTCACACAATTTAAATGGGAGAGCACCAGAATCTGGTGTAATTTCATCAATGTTTTCTTATGTAAACAGAAACATTTTCCCCCAAATTGTACATTTTAAAAAATGTAAGTTCTTAAAATGTGCAGTTTCAGGAAACAGCACTGTGTTTTCCAAATTGTGCATTTTTAAAAATGTGATTTTTTTAGGCGCACTTTCAACCAAAATTGTCCATGCTATACATACCTTTCTAGTTTGTGAAATTTCATGAAACTGAGGCAATTTCATGAACAATGTACAGAATGGATTTTTCTAATTTCACCTGGCATTACTTATTTGAGATTTAGGTAGCAAAAGCTCTATGAAAAAAGATTGAATAGTGTATATTCAGTCTATTCAGCTTGGAAAAGAGAAGGCTTGGGGACATGACTGTGGTGCTCTGAATACAAAGGAGGATAGCTGGGGTGGAAACCTCACAGATGTTTGAACTGGCGGGTGCAAGCAGAATTTGAGTGTGTGCACTCAAACTAAGGGAGCGCTGAAAAGGGAAACATTAAAAAACATCTCTTCACACAGAGGGTAGTTAATATGTGGACTAGCCTACCCACTGAGGAATGAAAGTTAGCACCATTATAGCTTTCTAAACAGGGCTAGATACAATCCTAGGGGATAATGGCACTGAGAGATACACACCATATGTACTGTAGATGTAACTAGCATTAAATTTGGATGTTTGCCATTATCTTAAACAGGGACATAGTCACCTCCACAAGGAAGGAGGGGGAGCACAAGATGAGCTTTGTGTCCATTGTACCATTGCAATAACATATTGCCTAGAACATCTCATTTAGTTTAAGTGCAGCATGTATTGAATTTTAAAAAGTTACAGTCCAGGCCTCAGTCATGTGTCATTCCATTCTTAATAATAATAATAGTAATGACATTTTTGTGTTGTAAGCTTTGTTAAAATTGTTGCTTTGCAAGCATTGTTTTTAACTCTAATGGGTATAAGGAAGATGCCCTGAATGGCAAAATTTCAGTGCATCTGTACCTTCTACTTCCTCATGTTTAAAGCAATATATAATTATGCATCAGTATGTGCATGTAAAAAGAATGATATACATACCTATGGTGTGTAATGCTACATAAACTCCGAGAGTAAACATCAAGGGGTTAATAAAGCATCACTCAACAATGAATGTAAAAATGTGAGTTTCAAACAATAGCCCATGTTTTATTTTACATCACTGCAGACCCTGAGAATGCTGTATCTAATATAAAAGTATCCCAAAAAAACAATGCGGACTCATTTTCACAACATTCAAAATCCCCTTTATAGCTCTCCATTCAAAATCCACAACTCCCTATTATCTAACACCACCAATTAGTTCTTACCGCATAAAAACGTTATCTCATTGATCCTGATGAGTTTTATATTCTTTCTGAACTGAAACCGAAAAGCAGAACTGCACTGTGCTTTGGTTTTTCACAGGCAAAGTGAAACTGGAGTAGCTGCACGGTGCCACTTCAGCTTTTGGTTTCAGTTCGGAAAGAAAGAATACTTTGTCGGATCAACCAGATAAGCCCTTTTTTAATCAAATGTAAACTCAGTAGGGGGTGTTCAATAACAGGGGGTTGTGGGTTTGGGGAACAGGAGCTTAAAAATGCCAGAATCTTTGATGAAATCTTTCTAGAGACAAGGAAAACCATGCTGTCTTCAGACAGCACAAGAGGCTATATATGGCATGTGATCAGCATTATAAGCTGCTGGATACAATGAAGAATTATACAGACTTTCTTCCATGTGGGTAAAGAGATTAGCCAGTAAGTATATGTTTATAATTTAGATGTAAAAAGTCATAAGAATTCACTGATAGTCATAAAGTGAGATGTCTGTGTTGTGTAACATATTCAGGCACAAGAGTCTCTTTGGTGGAATAGCTAGCTGGGTTATGCTGAGGGACACATTACGCTATATTCTGAGCACAGGAGAGATCCCAGAAGGCTGGAGAAGGGCTCATGCGATCCCGCTCCACAAGAGTGGCAGCAGGGAGGAGGCAGAGAACTACAGACCAGTCAGTTTTACCTCAGTAGTGGGCAAGATTACGGAGACACTCCTTAAGGAAAGGATAGTGCAACACCTGGAATCCATAGGCGCACAGTATCCAAGACAGCATGGGTTTACAAAAGGAAGGTCCTGTCAAACTAATCTCATAGATTTCTTTGACAGGGTAACCAGAGTGGTGGACCAAGGAGGAGCAGTTGATGTTACCTACCTTGACTTCAACAAAGTTTTTGATACTGTTCCACATGGAAGATTGATTAATAAGCTGGGTAGGCTCAGGGTGGGTCAGACATTGGTCAACTGGGTGGCACACTGGTTGATGGGCAGAAAACAGAGAGTAGTGGAAAATGGTATACAATCAGAAGAGATGCAAGTCACAAGTGGGGCACCTCAGGGGTCAGTCCTAGGGCCAGTCCTCTTCAGTATCTTCATCAGTGACATTGCAGATGGACTGGACTGTAAGGTTTATCTGTTTGCAGATGACACCAAAATCTGCAACAGAGTAGATAATCCAGATGGGGTGGGCAGAAAGAGAAGAGATCTGGATAAACTAGCAAAATGGTCGGAAGAGTGGCAACTGGGGTTTAATGCAAAGAAGTGCAAGATCATGCACATAGGGAAGAGAAACCCTGAAGCCACCAATAGGCTGGGAGGGGAGTTGCTGGCAGTCACAAGGGAAGAAAGAGACTTGGGCGTCATCCTCACCAATGACCTGAAATCATCCAAGCAGACCACTAAAGCAGTAGGTAAGGCTAGAGAGATGTTGGGGTGTATTAGTAGGGGTATCACAAGTCGGAAGAGGGAGGTAATAATCCCTCTTTACAAGACACTGGTTAGGCCCCATCTGGAGTACTGCATGCAGTATTGGAAGCCACATCTTCACAAGGACATTAACCAAATTGAGGCAGTCTAGAGAAGGGCAACCAAAATGGTGCAGGGACTGCATCAGAAAACATATGAGGACAGATTAACTGAGCTCATATGTATACCCCGGAGCCAAGGAGGGAGATAGGTGATATGATTGAAACATTCAAACACCTAAAGGGCATTAACAAGGTGAAAGAGTCTAACATTTATTTATTTAGTTAGTTTTTGTTAACCAGGTAGGTACACTAGACAGCATAGCTGCCTATTTTCAGGTACGACCCGGGAGATTACAACAAAGGGTACGTAGACAATAGCAGATACAAGAAAACATCATGGGAACAAGTAGAAGTCAGACATAGTACACTTGTACAAAATGTTCAGCAGTACATTTGCAGGAATCTATATGTAGTAACAAAACAGAAATATAAGTGCGATTAACTAACAGTCATAAGTCATACAACTAGTGAGTAAGTGCTAGAAGAGAGGAAATAACAAGATTTCCAGGTAGGTTTGAGAGTAGTAGAGGTTGGAGCTGGTAGACAACTAGGAGGAACCAGTACAGGAGTGGGTGAATAGAGGACAGGAGCAGGGTTCAGAGCTTAGAAGAGCCATATGAAGCTCCTGTTTGAAGCTGTGTGGAGAAGGGGAGATTCTTAGACTTAGTGGACGGGAGTTCCATAGTTTAGGGGCCCAGCTAAAGAAAGCATTCTCCTCCATTTTGGTTTACATCTCGGTTGAGAAGGGTTTTGTCAGCTGATCTCAGTGGGTAGGCAGAGGTCACAGGTTTGAGCAGTAGAGCCAGTTTGTCAGGTATATGGGAGGAGATTATATTCTTTATAAAACAGTAGGAAGTAAACTGTCAGAAGACTGAGGGGGTAAACCATCCCAGACTGGAGTATAGTGTGCATTGGTGATTAAGTTTGGGCAAAGACCAAGCAAAATCGTAAATGCTGTTGTAGCAGACATCCCTCTTTCGGAGGAGCCCTCCAGTAGTTGCTGGAAAGGCTATTAACCCATATGCCAATTTGGGTCTCAGGATCCCCTGTGCAATGGCCATCCTCACTGTGGATGTTAGGCTATGTCTCACCTTGTATGCCAGTCCAAGTTGAATATTAACAGATTTAATGACTGAGGCTAGGTGCAGGTCAAAATCCAAGACGGGATCAAGGGTTACTCCTAGGTATTTAAAAAAGGTAACTGTGTTAAGGGGAGAGCCATCTAGTGCTCTGATGCTTAATGGTTGGGTGCAGGACCGAATTTTTGAACCTGAACCAAAGAGCATAGTCACCGTTTTATTTTTATTTAAGACAAGCTTGTTTTTCAATAGCTAGCTCTGAAAGGTATTGAAGTTACTATTGAGATTCAGGTTGATATCTGAGAGGTTTCAGGAGGATGAGTAAAGAACAAGATCGTCTGCATATAGCAGACCTGAGCAAGCACCAGTGAGTGGTGGGATGTCGTTTATGAAGACTGTAAACAGGACAGTACCAAGAATTGAACCCTGGGGAGCTCCAATCCAAGTAGGAGCAAGAGGGGACTTAGCATCTCTGATCTGGACAAATTGTTGCCGCTTTGAAAGATAATTTTGGAACCAGCCGATGACAGAGGGTGAGAAGCCTAGGGATGACAACTTTGATAGGAGCAGTGGGTGGTCAACTAAATCAAACACTTTTGTAAGATCAACAAAAGTAGCACCAGAGAGAGAGCCTTTGTCCATAGCGAGTCTGACATCAGTTGTAAACTGTATGAGAGCAGTGGATGTACTGTGCCCACGTTGGAAACTATGTTGGTCAGGGGTGAGGAGTTAGGAGTAGAGGTAATCCAAGACCTGGGTAGCAACAATTTTCTCCAGTATTTTAGAGAGAGTGGAGAGGATGGCGATAGGGCTGTAGTTATCCAGGTTAGAGCAATGTTCCAGAGGGAAGGGACATGTCCTGTAAGAAGAGACAGGTTGAACAGTCTAGTCACTGGAGAGACTATAGACGGTGCAACGGTTCTTAGGCATTTTGGTAAGAGTCCATTTGCCACTGCCGATCCAGCAGGAGAGATGGACTTAAGTAAGCATAAGATTTCACTCTCAGAGACTGGGCAAAGAGTGAAAGATGGGTTGAAAGATTTAAGGTTATCCTGATGTTCCAATATAAGAAAAATAGCAGGACAAGAGGACACAGCATGAGATGACAGGGAGGCCAATTAAGGGGTAATGTAAGGAAGTTCTTTTTCACAGAAAGGGCGGTGGATGCATGGAACGGCCTACCTCAGGAAGTGGTGGATATGAATACAGTGCAGGGCTTCAAACATGCATGGGATAGGCATAAGGGAGCAATACAGATGAGTATGAATAGATAGGCCATTGACAGAGCAAAGGCCAATGGCACATTCATATGGTAGAAAAATAAGTGGTCCGACTGGATGGGCCTTGTGGTCCTTATCTACCGTCAACTTCTATATTTCTATGTTTCTATATTCACCCCCTTGGTTTTTCAATCCACACTTCAGTAAGCATATGCCAAGTCTTCGAATAGCAATTTTGTTAGATTACATAATTTGGCATTCCATGGGATACACTACAAACACATTTTAATATGACAATTGGCACATCCATTTATTACGTTCTTACCTGATATGGCTTAAAATCAAGGCTCTTTGCACATGATTTTGCATCAAATGGCCCATTTCCGGGTGAACATGTATACAAATTATGTAAGGCATTTGCCACACTATACACTGCATTATAAACATTGTATGTGACTCTTAAATTGTTTACATTAAGAAAGAAATGGTTCAGCTTTCCCAAATCCAGATCTGAGTTGCACAGCGTACCGCCACTGATGTAATCATTTACCGATTTATTAATAACTGTAGATTGCAATTTGCAACCAAAGATTTCTTCCCAGAAAATGTTGACAAAAATGTCCTTTAGAGATGTGGATGGATGAATGCTGAAGAGAAAATCTTTAAAGCCAGGTATCTCACCCTTATGAATAGCAAATCCAAGTGTACCTACTACAATGTTTGTAAATGCCTTGCTTGATAATATTGAGGAAGTGGACCAAGCCTCACTGGCCACCCAGACCTTTCCAGTTAGGTTTTCTGTTGCCATCACTTCCATCAATGGTGTAACAGCAGGCTCACTTGAAAATATTAAAATAACTCTCTCTGATGATTTCTTGATCACCTGGATTAAATGTCGGGTTTTTTCCTTGGAGTATACAACAGGGATATTTTCTGAGAATGCAATACACATCCCAAACTTGGAAACCTCTTCTTTGATAATTTGTCCACCAAGCTCACCATAGTCATTTTCATCAGTCAGAAGTCCTATCCAGTTCCAACCAAAGTGCACCAGCAAGTAAGCCAGGTCACGAGACTGGAAGTCATCACTCGGGATGGTTCAGAGAAATGAAGGGAACTGGATTTTGTCACTCAGGAGTGAAACAGATGCAAATGGACTAATCTGAGGAAAACCATAGTAAGACAGGATGATAAATAATAGCTTCATATGATGCTTTTCACGAGACACAGTGTTTTCAAGTGTAAGACCTTCATGGAAACAAAGCTAAATTTAAACATAAATTAAAGAGGGGGGGGCGGGGGGTGCTGCATTAGTAGACACCAAAAATGGAACGCTGACCCCCCCCAAACAGGAAACAAAAGGGAGCATGCAAAATGGGTAGGGGCGAGGGGGGATGAGGGGAGACAGAGTGGGCCAGGCAGTAGTAGTAGAGTACAGAAGGCAAGATGGTAGGTAGTGTCCTTAAACTCAAGAAGCTTGGCAAACAAGATGGTGGACCTGCAGGCACTGATGGCTGGGAGGGAGGTGGACACAGTGGTCATCATGGAAATCTGGGCCACTAAACACCATGAATTGGATCTTGTGATCCTGGTGCATAAAATCTACAGGAAGGACAGGGAGTCGGGGGAGGGGCTTTATATGTGAGAAATGAGATTACATGTACCAGGTAGCAAGTGCCTGAAGGTAAACTGGAAGCACTGTGGGTTCAGCTTCAGTCAGCCAAGGGGACAAAGGTTAGAATGGGAGTGATATACAGACCACCTTTGCAAGGAGAAGCGACAGACAGTGAACTAGTGGAGCGGATTAAGTCACATGCAAATAGGGGTAAAGTATTCATAACTGGGGATTTCAATTCTCCTGGTGTTAAAGAGCTAGTATACTGCCTGGAAACTGCCTGCAATTAAGTGTAATTTTCAGATGTAGTCAGCTCTCACTTCTTATATCTCAAGTATTTTTTTCTTTTCTGTTTGCTAATTAGAAGATTTTCCACCTGGCAGTACCAGGGTGATGTGTGGAGCAGCACTCTGTCTGGAGGGGAAAAAAAATCAGTTATGTTCCTCCCACTACATCAACACTGAGACCACATGGATTATAATATCACTAGTAACCAATGAAAACCATTTCTCACTGCCAGGTTTCACTTTCACATGAAGCAGCAGTGACTGACTCTTCCTGGTTACTAGTGATATCACAGTTTCCTGCATTTTGATTGGTAGCTTGTGAAAGTCACTGCTCAGGCTGGAGGGACTGTGGTGCCTTCAAGGTGTTTTGTCTCATTTCTGAGGCTGTATTGGGAGGAACAGAACTGACTTTGTTTTTCCTCCAGACAGAGTGCTGCTCCACACATCACCCCAGTACTGCCAGGTGGAAAATCTTTTAACTAGCAAACAGAAAATAAAAAATACTTCAGATATTGGAAGTGATAGCTGACTGCATCTGAAAATTACTATTAATTCCAAGCGATACACTAGCTCTTTAACTAGAGGATCCTAGTAACTTCCTGCTCCAGAGAACAGGCTATCCTGGAAGCCTTTCAGGATGGTTTCCTGGTGCAAGGGGTTAATGATCTCACCAGGGATGGTGCCATACTGGACCTGGTACTGACCAATTGAGACCATATCCAGTAAATAAAGGTGGAAGACCCTCCAGCGGGCAGCGACCACAGAGCAGTGTAGTTCTATCTAGATCTGAGACAGGAAATAAAAAGGACCACGACTAAGGTGATGGACTTCAAGAGGGATGACTTTGGGAGGACTGGTGAGATCCTGAAGGAGCACCTTGCCAGGATCAGGCCAGAGAAGTGGTCCACTATAAGAACGGATCTCATAGAGGTCACTAAAATGTATACCAGGGTTTGAAGCAAGAAAGCCAAGTTTAAAAATCTAGCTGGTTCAGCAGGGAGGTGGCAGCTAGACTGAGAGAAAAGTGAGCAGCCTATCATAAGTATAAAAGCACCCTGAAGGATGCTGACAGGGAGGCTTACTTAGAGAAGTCAAGGGAAGCAGGCAGAGTTGTCAGGGCGGCAAAGCAAGCAAAGAATTACAACTGGCCAAGGGGATAAAGGTTGGGGAAAAGGACTTCTTTAGGTACATAAGGGAATAAAAGGAATAGGAAGGATGCCATAGTTAGATTGAAACGAGAGGATGGAATGGGCAGAGAGTGGTGCGGAGCAAGCAGATGTGTTAAATTAATACTTCACCTGGGTCTTCATGAGAGAAAAGGACAGACCAGTGCCACAGGGGAAAATTGGTGTGGAAACAGGGACTGGGGGAAACGGAGGGGGGCTATCCCAGAAGACAGCATTCTAAAGAGCTTCGGAGCCTTTCAGATGGATAAAGCACCAGGGCCGGATCATGTGCACCCGAGAGTCCTGAGGGAGCTAGCAGAATTACTGGCTAGCCCTTTGGCAGACCTGTTTAATGCCTCACTCGAAACAGGGTATGTGCCAAGGGACTGGGGAATGGCACACATGGTGCCTCTCCACAAGTGTGGGCCCAGAGATGAACCAGGGAACTACAGACCAGTCAGTCTCACCTCCATTATAAGTAAGCTGATGGAGACCATACTAAAGGAGAGGCTGGCAGACTTTCTGAAGGTAAATGGTTTTCAGGATGGTAGACAACATGGGTTTGTCTTGGGAAGATCCTGTCAGACAAACCTGATAGACTGCTTCAACTGGGTCACCAGAACTGTGGACAGAGGCCAGGTGGTTGATTTCCTGTACATAGATATATAGAGACTGTCGGCAGATAAGGACCTATGGCCCACCCAGTCTGCCTACTTGAGCTTGTAAGTTCCCTTTACATTTTTCTAGAAGTCTGTTACCCCTTACCCCTGACCTCCAGAATTCCCTTATGGCTATCCCATGCATTCTTAAATCCCGTGATTGTTTCAGCTCCCACCACTGTACCTGGATTTCAGCAAAGCATTTGACTCAGTGCCACATAAAAGGCTGCTCAGTAAGTTGGAGGGTATAGGACTTCAGGGTGAAGCTGGTAGGGTGGGTCAGGGACTGCTTTCATATTAGAAGTCAGAGAGTGGTCATTGGGGGTGAACTCTTGCAGTCTGGAGCTGTACCACTGGGGTCCCATATGGCTCAGTGCTCAGCCAGGTGTTGTTTAATACATTTATTAGCAACATAGCAGCTGGAATAACAGGTAAAATCTGCCTTTTTGTGGATGACATCAAGCTCTGTAGGAGAGTGGACACAAAGAAAGAGAGAAAAGAACTCAGGGAGGACCTGGCTAGGCTTGAAAAGTGGTCAGGTATCTAATGACTTGTAGCGCCAAAAAGCGTAAGGTTATGCACCTAGGAGCAAAGAACCCAAGGACAGAATACTTGCTGGGGGAGTTCAGGTGACTAGGACTGAGGAGGAGTGGGATCTAGGGGTAGTCATCACTAAGGACCTGAAGCACTCTGCCCAGTGCAGTAAAGCAGTGGCAAAAGCCACCAGAATCCTAGGGTGCACAGACAGAGGGTTCACCTCAAGGAGAAGGGAGGTCCTACTGCCACTGTACAGATCACTGGTGAGACCTCAGCTGGAGTACAGTGTGCAGTTCTGGCACCCTCACCTGAAAAGGGACATCAGCTTACTGCAGCGGGTGCAACATAGAACAACAAAGATGATGCAGGGCCTGTGGACAAACCCTATCAGGAGAGGTTGAGGGAACTCAACATGTATGCCCTGGTGGAGAGAAGGGAGAGCAGGGACATGATTGAAAACTTGAAGTACCTCAAAAGTATAAATAGGGTTAACACAGAAGGCATCTTCAACATCAGGGGAAACGGGAAAATGATTGGACACTCTCAAATTGGAGGGAGGAAAATTTAAAAGGGAGGTAAGGAAGAACTTATTGAAAGAGTGGTAGTGGCATCAAGGACAGTGGACAGCTTTAAGAGGGAGTCAGATAGGGTAAAAGGGAGCATCGTAATGGGGGAAGGGATAGTGAAGGGGCGAGGGGGGGATGTAAAATCTAGGCAGAATGGGGAGGTACTAGCTCTAGTATACACAACACAGAGCTGCAGGTAGTCCATGACATGGGCATCGGCGACTGGATGCCTACAATAACGGTTACCCAGTCCCCGGCACAGGTCATCAGGGCTGGGGTATGGTAGGGTAGGGTAGGGCGGCCAGATGGCAGGGGTTGATGAATATAGCAACGGTATGTCGCTATACATATGCACACAGGGGGAGCGAGCATGCACAGTGAGAGGCAGGAGAGATTGTAAGGTGTGGTGCCGCAGTGGGTTGGCGAACTAATCCTGTGGCATGGTGGGTGAGTAGGCAGCATTGGTGGGCAGGGTGCTGGGTTCGGGTCAGGGTGCTGGTGTGTTTTTGTTGCGCTCAGCCTGAATTTGTTTTATTTTTTTTGCATTATTTGTTTATCCCCTCCATGCTCCTGGTGACCCCCACTCCTTCAGGCCCCTTTCCAAGTCCTCGCCGACCCCACCGGCCTTACCCAAGCTCCTTCGTCTCACGATGCAGCCGTTCCCTGTGATATCCCAGACGCAACCCTTCGCTGGGCTGGTCCCCCTCCTCCAAGGGGGAAGGCACCAGGGGAGAGTCCAGCGCACTCTTCTACAATAGGGCCCAGGGATGCTGCTGAGGGAAAGAGGCCCATCGAAGGCACCAGAGGAATCGGGGATGGAGATCCATCATCCGGCGGCCACCAGCAAGCGGTATTTACATTTTTTTTTTTTAGGTTCCCTCATCACGATGCTCCTACAGTGCCCCCAGTCTCCATTGGGTCCGCTGCTTGAGAGAGGCAGACCCCAATCCCACCCCAGGATAGGAGAGCATTCCTTCGGACGCTCAATCCTATCCTCCCCCTGCCGACCCCCGGAGTCCCAAGTCCGTTCCTGAACCCAGGTCGCCGGCATGGTTCAAGGTAAGGTGCCAGTGCCTCAGCCCTCTGCACCACCAGGCCAGGCCGAATTTTTTTTTTTAATGGTTTTGCACCACCACCTGACATCTACCCCCCCTGGAGTTGAGAATCCTTAAGTAGGGGGGGTGTGAGGGATGCAGCCCCCGCATAAACAATTAAAAAAGCAAATCCCCAGCACTGTTTTACTGTGTGCCGGGGAGTGCCAAAATTAATTTTCAGCACTCTGACTTTGTGATAACAGCAGTCGCCTTTAGGCTTTCTCAGTTATCACATAAACCTGAGCTGCATACTTGAGCAGATTTGATAGACTGAAGTGGCCTTTATCTGCTGGCATTGTTGTATGTTCGTATGTAAGAATTCAGGGATTCTAAATGTTAGAGGAACAATCTGTGAAGCTGGAGATCCCACCAGACCTGGACCTGAATCTCAAAAGTACCAGAAGAAAAGGTGTAGTACTTGCTACAGTGAGTTAACCTTGTTGTCAAGTCCATGAAAGGCAGTACGTAATCTCTCTGTATACTACTACCTTCTACTAAAATACCACCAACAGCTTAATCGGGTTCCATTTTAGATGGTTTGTATCTTTATCCCCCTCAGACAAGGTTGACAATAAGCAGTATTGTGCTGGTCAGCAAAAACTAAATGAATAAACAAAATGGGGAGGAGACCACAAGGTGGCAGTAGTTCATGTTCAGACTAACATCTTATGTTCAGTACATCACAATTATAGTATCCCAGCTGAGTGAAACTGTTTGCTGATCCTAGGAGGCAAATATTTTTCTTATATCTCTATATTTAGAATAGTGGCCTAAAATATATATCTATATTACATGTCCCAAATGTATTGCACAGAAATGCAGCTTTACCACAAAACCATACTAATCCCTGATAAAGTGCAGAGGGTCAAAATACTCAAATATTGTCACATTTTCTAACTTAGAAATGTCCAGAACATAGAGTTCAAGCAGGCTAATAACAAATTCATTTGATCTGCTGACAATGAACTACTAGAGCTACTGTGGATGTGCAATATTTTTTTTATTTATGATCACAGTTAACAGCAGTGCAAGACTCCTATTATTGCACATATGTTTTGAGAAGAACTTCTGTCTGATTTAATAAATGTGTATCAGGGGAACAGCTGTGTTAAGTCTCCTTTGGATAACTTCGTGATCTTTCCCTTAGAAACACCATTTGCATAGTGTGGGGCCCTGAGCAGTCACTTAACCTCCCTGTGCTTCTGGATTACACCTGGAAACAAGCTTAATTATTGCATGCCTTCCTGGTCCTAATATTCAAAAATGCAAGTAAAAAAATAAAATCTGGAGATCAAGTTGAGTCCAGCCACTGCTTCTTACACATTGAGTGACGACTAATAGGTTCCTCAGATAGCCTCTTTGTGCTAAACCACCACTTCCTCATTCTCTCTTTCTTTGCACTTACATACTGTCCATACAGCTCGATGGAAGAAAGAAGACCATTCAAGTTTCTCCATTCCTCCAGTTCAATGGGATTACTGTCACCTCTTGTTCAAAGTCTAGGACTCAAGCCCATTACAATATTAACAGATACCATCTGCTACGAAAGCCTGGTGCAAGTGTTTACCACTCATCTTGTGAAATAGTTTTTCCTGCAATCTTCCCTTAAATCTTCCATATTTCAGTTTGTATGTCCCCGTGTTCTACTGTTTTTGTGAATTAGCCCCCACTTGCTTTCCATAAACTTCCTCAAGTCTCATTTTATAGTATCTCTGTAAATGCTTAACAGCTGCTGTTCAAGGATATTGAAACATGGGATTAGGGGTGTGCAGATAAATTTTTCTGGTTCTGATGGGCGTTGCCAGGGTGGATAAGGCAAATCAGAACCAGAACAAGTGTTGAAAATGCAATCCTGAATACAGAAAAAAATGGTGTACTCAGTTTCAAACAATTATTGATTAAACAGCAGCTCTGGAACTATTGCACTGAAAAGGCCATGTGAGAAAGTGTCTTCACTTTCTCCCCTTCTATGCTATCCTGCTTTCACCCAACCTACTTGGATCCCCCTAAGAAAGGGTACTATGAACTTGGAGACCCACTTTTAAACTCCATCACTAATACTGGGCCCTGTGCACAACACCTATGTGCCACGTACAGTATGTGCGGTGCATAGGCAGTCCTATGTGGGAATGCTGCGCAGCTGGGGCCAGTGGAGCCTGGTGGCATTCACGACTGGTGCACAAGCCCCATACGCACATGATCCACCAACAAATTGCGATGTCTTGCACCCGGGGTGGTCCAGGGGTGTGTCAGGAGTGTGTGCCCGCACTTATGTAGATGCATAGATACATAGAAATTGTCGGCAGATAAGGACCCCCTAGGCCCATCTAGTCTGCCCTTAAGCCCTAAACTTGTATGCAGTCACTGACCCTAAGTGGTCAATGGCTTTTTATCACTCCCTTCCCACCCAATGTTCCCTTGTGCCTGTCCCAGGCATGTTTAAACCCCTCCACTGTGCTTGCCCCACCACCTCTTGTGGCAGATTGTTCCAAGCATCCACCACCCTCTCTTCCTCACATTACTTCTTAATTTGCCCCCCTTCAATTTCATATTGTATCTCCTCATTCTGATATGTTTTCTGCATTGGAAAAGATCCCCCACCTGCACATTGTTTATGCCCTTGAGGTATTTGAAAGTTTCTATCATGCCCCCCCTTTCTCTCGTCTCCTCTCCGCTCCTTCAGTGAGTACATATTGAGGACTCTTAGTCTCTCCTCATATGTTTTGTGGTGCAAGCCGTGCACCATCTTTGTAGCTCTTCTCTGGCTAGCCTCCACTTTGTCTATGTCCTTACGCATGTGTGATCTCCAGTACTGCACGTAGTACTCCAGGTGAGGCCTTACCAGTGTTTTATACAATGGCATCAACACCTCCTGTCTCCTGCTAGTAATGCCTCTGCCCATGCACCCCAGCATGCCACTGGCCCTCCCTGCAGCCTTTGCACACTGCTTTGATACCTTAAGGTCATTAGATATGATAATCCCTAGGTCCCTTTCCTCTTTGGTGACAATCAGCACCCCCCATACTGTAGCTCTCTCCAGGGTTTCCCCTACCCATGTGCATTATCTTGCACTTTTTTGAATTGAACCTCAGTTGCCTCACCTCTTACCATCTTTCAAGCTTCTCCAGGTCCCTCTTCATTTTCTGCACCCCTTCTGGAGTATCCACCTGATTGCAGATCTTGGTGACATCTGCAAATAGGTAGACCTTTCCTTCCAGCACCTCTGCAATGTCACTAATGAAGATATTGAACAGGACTGGTCCTAGCACTGATCCCTGTGGTACCCCACTGGTCACCCTCCCCAGATTGTACCCCATTTACCATTACCCTCTGTCTCCTGTCTTTTAACCAGTTCCTAACCCAGTTTTCCACTTTGTCTCCCATGCCCAGATTATCCATCTTGTTAATTAGCCTTCTATGTGGGACAGTGTCAAAGGCTTTGCTGAAATCTAGGTAGGCGACATCTACCGTCCCTCCCCAATTTATTTCCCTAGTCACCGAAGCAAAAAAAAATCTATTAGATTCATTTGACATGATCTTCCTGCTGTGAATCCATGTTACTTCAGATTCTGAGCACCACTGGATTCCAGATGTGCCACTATCCTTTCTTTCAGCAGTGTCTACATGATCTTACCCACCACTGAGGTGAGGCTGACTGGCCTATAGTTCTCTGCCTCCCCCCTACTGCTGCTTTTGTGCAGTGTGACTACATGTGCCATCCTCCAGTCCTCTGGAGCGACACCCATGTTGAGTGACTCTGCGAACAGGGCCGCCAGAGGCGCTGCTAGTTCCCTTTGTAGCTCCTTTATTATCCTCTGGTGGATGCCATCTTGCCCCATGGCCTTATCCACCTTCAACTTTGTGAGTTCTTCCAGAACTTTCTCCACTGTCAGTGGACTGGTGTCCACTCCCCCCCTCCACTGTCTCTGCAACCCAGCTGTGGTCCTTGACTCCCCCCCCTCCTTAGTGAATAGTGAGCAGAAGTATTTGTTCAGTATTGCTGCCTTGTCCAGATCCCCCTCCTTACACTCTCTCTTCTCCTCTTTGAGCCTCACAATCCCCCCAATTTCTCTTCTTTCACTGATGTACCTATAAAATGCCTTATCCTCTTTGTTTACAGATCATGCTAGCCCTCTTTTGTCTGCGCCTTCACCCTCCTAATAGCCTTCCCTGCTTCCCTTCGACATTCAAGGTACACCTCCCCATCCTCCTCCATTTGGCTCCCCTTATATTTCTTGAAACTCAGCCTTTTAGCCTTGACTTCATTGGTTGACTTCATAGACTCACAGAATGGCATGGGGGCACAGTTTGAGGTAGCAACACTTGACTCTGTTCACTCACAGAATGGCAAGGGGGCAAACTTCTGGGTGTCAATGGTTGACTTCAGAGACTTACAGAATGGAATGGGGTACAGTTCTGAGTGGCAACACTTGACAACATCGACTCACCAAATGGCATGGGAGCACACTTCTGGATGGCACCCCAGGACACCATAGACTAACAGAATGGCATAGTGCCATGCTAATGGCGCTATGCCATGCTGCAACTGTGGCTGATTCTAACCAGCATGTTTTTTTTTTTTTTATTAACTCTGTTTTTTCACCCTTGGCCCCCAGCTAGGACCTCCTTCTCCACTGCCAGTTCCTCCTATCCAAACTTCAAAGCTGCATCTCTTTTGATCCCTAGGGATTCCTGTGCACCTGTGACACATTGTAACATTCTCCCTTGGTTTGCCCCCCCCCAGAGGGAGGTCCTGCCCTCTGCTCCATGGCAGTGTACCCCTTCTATATCTGGTTGCCATAGCAGAGATCCCCCCACCTGCACCTTGTTTATGTCCTTGAGGTACTTGAAAGTTTCAATCATGTCCCCCCGCTGTCTTCTCTCCTCCAGTGAGTACATATTGAGGTCCCTTAGTCTCTCCTTATATGTTTTGTGGTGCAAGCCCTGCACCATCTCTGTTGCCCTTCTCTGGATGGTCTCCACCTTATCTATGTCCTCATGCAGGTGTGGCCTCCAGAACTGCATGCAGTACTCCAGGTGAGGCCTTACCAATGTTTTATCCAATGGCATCACCACCTCCTGCCTCCTGCTACTGATACCCCTACCTATGCACCCCAGCATGCCACTGGCCCTCCCTGCCACCTTTGTGCACTGCTTTGATACCTTAAGGTCATCAGAGATGATAACCCTAGGTCCCTTTCCTCTTTGGTGACAATCAGCACCTCCCACCCCCATTCTGTTGCTCTCTCCAGGGTTTCCCCTTGCCCAGGTGCATTATCTTGCACTTTTTTGAATTGAACCTCAGTTGCTACACCTCTGACCATCTTTCAAGCTTCTCCAGGTCCCTCTTCATTTTCTGCACGCCTTCTGGAGTATCCACCCTGTTGCAGATCTTGGTGTCATCTACAAATAGGCAGACCTTTCCTTCCAGCCCCTTTGCAATGTCACTAATAAATACATTGAACAGGACTGGTCCCAGTACTGATCCCTGTGGTACTCTGCTGGTCACCTCTCTCTCTCCCTGGATTGGATCCCATGTACCACCACTCTGTCTTCTGTCCGTTAGCCAGTTTCTAACTCAATGTATCACATTATGCCCCTTGTTAACCAGCCTTCTGTGTGGGACGGTTCAAAGGCTTTGCTGAAATCTAGGTAGACGATGTCTACCACCCCTCTCTGATTCACTTCCCTAGTCACCCAATCAAAAAAATCTATCAGATTTGTTTGACATGACCTTCCTACTGTGAATCCATGTTGCCTCAGATCCTGGGCACCGTTGGATTTCAGGTGTGTCACTATCCTTTCTTTCAGCAGCGTCTCCATGATCTTCCCCACCACTGAGGTGAGGCTGACTGGCCTGTAGTTCCCTGCTTCCTCCCTACTGCCACTTCTGTGCAGTGTGACTACATGTGCCCTCCTCCAGTCCTCTGGAACCATGCCTGTGTTGAGTGACTCTATGAACAGGACAGCCAGAGGCGCTGCTAGTTCCTTTCTTAGTGCAGTGGTTTAAGGCTCTGAGCTGCAAATCTGGCGACATCCAGCAGACCAGACTGGGGTTTGAATCCCACAGCCCCCAACTGCATACTGTGTGACCCTGAGCAAGTCACTTAACTTCCTTGTGCTCCCAGGTCGCACCTGGAAACAAGCTTTGTTCCCTGGTTAAACAATCCCCCCCCTTAGCTCCCTTAATATGCTTGGATGTATGTGGTCTGGTCCCATGGCTTTATCCACCTTCAGCTTTGTGAGTTCCTGCAGAACTCTCTCCACTGTGAATGGCTGGTGATAGTGAATACACTTCACATGATTCACTAAGGCACAGAGTACCGGACCGGGATGGAAAATGTTACACTACAAGAGACCCTGTAGTAAGTATCTGTGTGCCCTCCCAACAGTTACCAGTGGGACATGGTGGCAACAGGATCCCCTTGCACACTGCTGCCCCAGCTCACCAGGCAGCAAGGGTGGGCTGAAGGCAGCCATTTGGGTGATTGCCCATAATTTGTCAAACACTGGACCTGTGCCTTCCCAATCCCGCTCCTGCGGTGCAAGGGATCCACTCTGGAACCCAAATCAGGAATCTGACTGGATGCCTGCCTGGGTACACTGCTTCTTCATCTGCCCCCCCCCCATGAACCTACACAGTAGAGGGAGTGAAGCCATGGACAGGTACCCTGCAGATGCTGGTGGTCATGAATCCTTGCATCCTGCACCTGTCCAGGGCTGTGTAGGTGCGCATGGGGGTTATGACAGTTTTGCATGCAGTTTATGCATGTTTGTGCATAGCCCTCCCAAGGGCATTCATACGCGATAGGGGCACGCATTTCGCCCATGCAGCTCCACACCCATAGACAGGTGCACACCAGCTGTATTCACTATCACCAGTTATCTCTCCACAGCCCCACCCTTCTGGTGCACAGCCACACATTGCAGGATTGGGGCTGTGCAGGGACGGAGTGTGGGATGTAGGTGGACATCCAACTGGGTGTCTTCCCAGAGTCCCAAAGTGGATCCCTCACATGCCCATGCAGGGGTGCATGCTAAGGTGCAGAACACCACAGACTGCAAGATGCACCAGTGGTACCCAGTAGTGGTACTGGTACACACATGTCCATGGTGACCACTATGGTGGACTGCAGTAGTACACCCCCATATGGGTGTATGGAGCACTTCCATTACTGTACCATCCGTGAGGAACAGCACATTTCACTCCAGACTGGTGGTACCCAAGCACACCATCGGAGGAGACAACCAGAACTGTTGTCCCTGGCCCGAGCTCTGGGAGGGGCCACCACTGGCTCAGAAGTTCAGGTCCCAACATGTAGTGCCACTGCTGTGTTACATGTCCCAATAGATGAAACAGTGCAAAACCAATACAGTAGTGAACACATTGCTTATTCTACAGCAAACTGTTGTAACATAAGTAATGTGTTAGATACTGTACTGATAACACACTATTCCATATAGTGGAACGTGTAAGGTGATCTGCAATCTGCAAGGTGTGTGTTTGTGTTGCAGTGTGCTGGCACTGCATGTTCAGTCATAGAAAAAAACTGAGTCATCCTTTTGTTTTTATATCCATGCTAACTACATTTGTCTATTATCAATAAACAAGTGCAAGTGTTTCCCCCATCCTCGATCCTCTGTAGTGGAAAATCTGTCCTTCGCTGGTGGTCTAGCAGACCCCCCCCATCCCTAATTCCCTTGTAATATAAGGGCTATCCATCCCTGGTGGCTAACAGACCCTTACTCTGACTGGTATCACTCCCCCCTTCAACCTCCTCCCCCCTTCCTATTGCTGAGCCGGTGACTGGCACAGCCCTCCACTCTCCACTACGGTCGGCCACCAACTGAGATGTCAATGAGTATCTACTGTACAATCAGCTGTTATAGTACATGCTTATTGACATCTCACTTGGTGGCCAGCCATGGTGGAGAGTAGAGGACTGTGCTGGTCACCAGCTCTGGGATAGGAAGGGGGCAGCAGGGTGGAAGGGGGATACCTGTCAGGGTGGAAGTGGGGGACGTCTGCTTGCCACCAGGTATGAAAAACCCTTACATTACAATGGGAGTGGGGTCCACTAGACCACCAGTGAAGGACAGATCTTACGTTACACTGAGATCAGAGATAGGGAGGGGGGCTCCGCTAGACCACCAGCGAAGGATAGATGTTACACTACAGGGGACTGGGGATATGTGATCCTAAATGTTCAACTGTTGCCACATATCTGGTGCTACAACTGACAAGATGTCAATAATAATAATGAATTCAGTGTCAAAGATGATATTCTCTTGGTATGCAAGGGTCCAGGAACAATTTTACTTTATTTTTCAGATCACATTAATAATAGCAACTTGGGATTGCATTTTACAGTCACCTTTGATAAAACTGAGATTGATTTTTTGATTTGACACTGTTGGGCACAGCTACACGTGAGGTGGAAACAAGGCTGTTTAGGAAGAGGACTGCAGGTAAGAGTATCTTGTATTTACTCTGCTTTTTTAGTTTGGGCAGTTCACTGATTAAAAAGGAAAAAGTCCACCGACACGCTGGAGTTTTGTCTGCTTCAGGTTTAAAGTGAGCCCTGATTCTGCTTGGTTACAGTAATAGTTCTCCAAATGCAAAATATTCATACAAATGCTATCACAAGGTGGGGAGAGCTCCCATACAGTGCAACATCATTTGGTCTACTGCCCTTGAAATGAAAAAGATTGTGGAATTTACAAGACCTGACCTCACATTACACCTGTCAATGAGGCAGCAGCAGGTTGGGTAATTCTGTGAGGGAGCATAAAAAGGCTACCTTAACAGAACAGTGGGGAGTGCTAGGTCTAATTCATAGTCAGAGGAAAAGGGTATTAGGTCTGTCAGCTCCTCAACTGAGGGTGCTGAGGGTGTGGGACCACAGAGATGCCTGCATTTTCTACTGGAGCCAATAGAAACATAGACATAGAAACATAGAAAGTGTTGGCAGAAAAGGACCAATAGGCCCATCTAGTCTGCCCTAGCTTCCCTGCCTAGCACTACATCCTGGACTCTCTTTGGCACAGGTGCCCCTCCCATTAGAAACATAGACTTTGATGGCAGATAAGGACTGCTTGGCCCACCTAGTCTGCCCATTTCCCTACCTATTGGATAAGCTGCAGACACTAGTTAACCAACAGCCTATTTCTTCCTACTCCCCCACCAGAATTGCCTTATGTCTGTCCCATGCATTCTTGAATTCCCCCACTGTTTTTGATCCCATGACCTCCTCAGGAAGGCAGTTCCATGCGTCCACCACTCTCTGTGTGAAAAAATAGTTTCTCACATTGCCCCTGAGCCGTCCCCCATCTATCTTCAAATTGTGTCCCCTTGTTCTTGCACATCTCTTTTTCTGAAAGATGCTACCCTCTTGGACTTTGTTGATTCCCTTGAGGTACTTGAAAGTTACTATCATGTCCCCCCTCCCTTCTTTCCTCAGGGGTATACATATTAAGCTCCTTTAGTCTCTCTTCGTGTGGCTTCTGTTGCAGACCCTGCACCATTTTAGTTGCCCTCCTCTGGACTGCCTCCATCCTGTCTATGTCCTTGCGGAGATGGGGTCTCCAGAACTGTATGCAGTACTCCAGATGGGGTCTCACCAACTGTCTGTACAGAGGAATAACAACTTCCTGTTTTCTACTGGTGATGCCTCTCCCAATACATCCCAGTATCCCCCAGCCATCCTTACTGCCTTCTCACATTGCTTGCTTACCTTTAGGTCATCTGATATGACTACCTCCAGGTCCCTTTTGATTTTTGTTGTTATTAATACCTCCCCCCTCCATTGTGTACTCTTCCCCTGGGGTTTTGTTTCCCAGGTACGTTACTATGCACTTCTGTGCATTGAATCCAAGCTGCCATACTTTTGACCACTCCTCCAACCTAGCCAAGTCCCTTCTCAACCTTTCCACCCCACCTTGTGTATCAACCCTGTTGCAGATCTTTGTGTCATCTGCAAAGAGACATACTTTTCCTTCCAGTCCCTCTGCAATGTCACTTATAAATACATTAAAAGGTACTGGACCTAATACTGAACCCTGTGGTCCCCACTAGTAACCCCCCTTTCTTCAGAGTGGACTCCGTTTACTATTACCTTCTGTGTTCTGTTGTTCAGACAATTTTTTACCTGGGACCCACTCCCAGACTGGACAACCTCTGTTTATTATACCCATGTGCCTATCCCATACGTGTTCACTGTCTTTGTCCCTACCAAATGTTCTGGCAGGCTGTTCCAGCTGCCCATTCCCCTTTCTGTGAAGATGTATTTCTTCAAATCCCTCTTAAACTTCCCCACCCTCAAGCTTCACAGCATGCCCCCATGTTCTGGTGCTCCTCTCCCTGTGAAAGAGACTCCCCTCCTACACCTAGTTCACCCCAGTGAGGTACTTATAGATCTCAGTCATGACCCTCTCACTCTCCTCTCCTCTCCTCCAGGGAGTACATGATGAGCTCCCACTGTGTCTCCTCATATGGTTTCTAGTGCAACCTACACACCATTTTAGTAGCCCTCTTCTAGATTGCTTCCACCCTGCTGATGTCCTTGCAAAGATGCTGCCTACAGAACTAGATACAATACTCTGGGTGGGGTCTTACAAATGACCAAGTGAGACCAATAGGTAAGGTATTTATATAGTGCCAATCCAAAATGCTGAGTGCTTCACAATAGGGTAGTTGGGTCCCAACTTATTCCACCCTCAAGTAAAAAATATGTCCACCCACCTTCCCATTTTGTAAACAATTCCACTGTATCCTAACCCAATTTTTACTTCTGCCCCTTATCATTACTGATGTATTTTGGGAACACAGGCATGCATGCTACCAAGTAATGAAATCAGTGCTGGGATGATCTCAAACACCAATGGGACATTTTTAAAGAGGGAGAAAATAGGAAAAAAAGGGGAAGGCAGGGAGTGGGGTACACGCACAAATGAAAAAGAAAAAACTGGCACCTGTACAGCACACTCCATCAAGTATTTGATTTACTCACAGTTCACAAGGCTCTCAAAAGGAATTGCTGTCCGAACCAATGTCTGAACCAATGTATTCAGATATCTAATTTCTTTATTGATTCATAAAAAACATGGTGTACAGCCTTCAGAAAACACCATTTAACAGCAGCAATCCAAGAGTAAATATTTCAGTCTTAAAGCTCCTCCACCAGCTATAGCACTCCTCTCCCCAACTCGTTTCACTCAAAATGAGCTTTTTCAAGGGTACACAGCCTCCCCTTAAAACAGTTTGTTTAGCAGCAAACTCACAGTAGCTCAGAATCATTATACAAGTTTAATAATGCACAATTACATATTTGATATTTCACAATTCCTTAATTATTTAAAGGGAATCTTTTTTCTCTTATGAATAATGTGTAAAATGGGGGGGAAGGGTCACCACCAGAAGTAAGCTTCCTCAGATCACTGATTTTGTGCTATGTTCTATCCACAGATGTGGTTTATGACTGACCCACTGGATTGGGAGATCATAAGAATGAAACATGAGCATCTGAATAACTACGTTAAGAGAAAAATGATGCACTTTAAAAAAATTAAGGAATTGTGCAATATCAAATATGTAATTGTGTATTATTAAATATATATAATGATTTTGAGCTACTGTGAGTTTGGTGCTAAACAAACTGTTTTTAATGTGTATTGTGAGTTTTTATGTATTGGTCACATATTTATTTGGGTAGTGTTTGTTATGCACTTTAGTAATCACTGACTATGTACAAATATTGAGGTTGGATTATGCACTTATGTACTGTTTCTTTAAATGTTCTATATATAAGTAACACCACTAGGGGAGGCTGTTTACCTTTGAAAAAGCTCATTTTGAGTGAAACGCGTTGGGGAGAGGAGTTCTATAGCTGGTGGTGGAGCTTTCAAACTGAAATGTTTACTCTTGGATTGCTGCTGTTCAGTGGTGTTTTGTGAAGGCTGTACACCATGTTTTTTATGAATCAATAAAGAAATTGGATATCTGGATACATTGGTTCGTACATTGGTTTGGACAATGATTCCTTTTGAAAGCCTTGTGAACTGTAAGTAAATCAAATACTTGATGGGAGTGTGCTGTACAGGTGACATTTTCTTTTCTTTTTCCTCTGTGTGTTCATTTGAACCATGGCACTGTTTCCTAGGTGCAACCTGCATTTTTGTACCTCTTCACACACAAATGGCAGAGTAAAACAATATAAGAGGTAGCTAGCCCAGTGGCGCTGAGGGTTGAGGTGCTGGAAGCCACACCTCGCACTACACCAGCGACCCAGGTTTGGGAGCGAACTCGGGTGCCGGGAGTCGGCAGGGGAGGGTTGAGGATGAGTGTCCTTGTGGTGCTCTCCTCCCTAGGGAAAGTAGGGGTGGAATGACCTGGCATGCCAGCGGCCCCCAGTGGAGACTGGGGGCACTGCAGCAAACCTGGCAGCATGTAATTAGCGTGGCCAATGCTGGCAGGGTTGCCGTGCACCAGAGCATCAGGGTGTACCCGCATGGGGGATGTAGAGCACAGAACAAGGAAGACACCGCCTTGTAGGACAGGCGATGGCACCTGTCCTCCATGCCTACTGCTGGGCTCACCCCAACTGGCCTTCCAGGTCTTCCACCCAGGCCCTTACCTGCAGCCAGAGTCTGATGTGGAAGAGTGCCCAAGAGGAGAGGGCGACCCACTCTGGGCGGGTTAAACCTGGGGTGCTGGCTGCAAGGGGGGAGAGGTGAGGCACGGATAAGAGGGGCCTCAGGCAGGCAGGAAATGGGCAGGATGCCTGAGAGAAGGTCCCATGAGCCATGACCGGAGGGAAAAACAGTTTAAAAAAAATATATCAGAGGACTTGAAGGAGTAACTATCCATGCTTATACTAGGGCTGGGCGGACTGTTCTGTGAGAGATCTGGACCCCCAGATTGAACCCGCAATCCATGGACCTGGATAAATATGGACTTTGCAGCAGAAGTCCAGTTCCAGGTCCCTGGAAGTGCCATCTGTGCCATTTTGTGTATTGCTGCCATGGGGATGCCATTGTTATCCTTGCTGCCCGTACTGGTGGCCAGTGGCATCCAATCAGGTAATAGACAGTCACATGATGCACTTACAGTATATAACTGTGCTGAGTGTGCAACGCAGCCCAGACATGAGGAAGACAGTCGGAAGAGCACCTCACTCACTCACTGCAGCAGAGAGCCTCCAGAAGAAGCTGCCAAAAAGAAAAAAAAAACAAATATAAAAAAGAAAATACATTTTGGGAGGAGAGGGAAGAGAAACTAGGAGAGAGAAAGGGGACTTACTGGGGCAAGAGGGGAGAGAAACTGATCATCAGGGGAGGGTGATGGGTCGGGACTGGAGAATGGAGGAATCTAGAGGGACTGGGGAGATAGTGGTGGCCTGGATGGCTGCTGGGGGGGAGGCAAAAGACAGGCAGTGTGGCAGTGTGACTATGTACATGACAAGGGCAGGCTGGCAAAATCTTTGACTTGTGCCATTACAGAAGATCCAGAGAAGAGAGGGAGAGACTACTGGAGGCCCAAAAGAAATTTTACAGTTATAGAAAATCCCAAATAAAAGTTTTTTTTTTCTTTTCTTAGCCTCAGACAGTGTAGCTGTGTATATGAGCAAGGCAGGCTGGTAAATCTTTAACTTGTGCCATTCCAGATCCAGAGGAGAGAGGGAAAGACTACTGGGGGAAGGGGCAATAGAAATTTTACAGTTGCAGAAAATCCCTAATGGAAGTTTTTTTTTCCTTTTCTTGACCTCAGACAGTGAGGCTGTGTACATGAGCTAGGGCAGGCTGGCAAAATCTTTGACTTGTGCCATTCCAGAGCCAGAGGAGAGAGGGAGAGACTACTGGGGACCCAAGAGAAATGTTACAGAAAATCCCAAATAAAAGTTTTTTTGTTCTTTTCTTTGCCTCAAACAGTGTAGCTGTGTATATGAGCAAGGGCAGGCTGGCAAAATCTGTGACTTGTACCATTCCAGATCCAGAGGAGAGAGGGAGAGACTACTGGGGGTCCAAGAGAAATTCTACAGTTACAGAAAATCCCAAATAAATGTTATTTTTTCCTGGCTTCAGTGTGGCTGTGTGTACAGGGAAAGGGCAGCAGGCTGGCAAAATAAATCTGACTTGTGCCATCCAGAGGGGGGAGAGAGAGAGAGAGAGACTGCAGGGGGGCCCATGAGAAATTTAACAGTCCCTGAAATCCCAAATAATTTTTTTTCTGGCTCCAGTGTGTTGTATGTACATGGCAAGGGCAGCAGGTTGGCAAAATAAATCTTTGACTTGTGCTATCCAGAGGGGGGAGAGAGACTGTAGGGGGGGCCATGAGAAATGCAACAGTCCCAGAAATCCCAAATAAAATTGTTTTTACTGGCTTCAGTGTGGCTGTGTGTACAGAGCAAGGGTAGCAGGCTGTCAAAATAAATCTTTGACTTGTGCCATCCAATCATGATCACTTGTTAACATTTATTCATGATTTCATGTATTAAAAAAATGCTGTTCAGACAAACAAAATACAAGCTGATGTGCCTGTGCTGCTGGCTGTGGGTGGCCCAGGGCATAAACTGACTTTGTGACTCGTAGTAGGCTGTTTACAGTACAACACAAGTAAAGTACAACTTCACACAAGTTTAGTTTAGTTTATTGTTCTAGGAATTACTACCTTTGAGCCAGAGGCTCTTTTACAAAGGTTCCACGTCAATTAGGTACAGTACAAAAGGTTACATAGATAACACAACAATTTGTGTTGTGTCAAGAGCAAGAAAACATATACAAATACATATCAAATCATTTGTGCAAAAGGACATGAGATATCAATAATCACATTATTATTACAAGAAAGAGGTCATGCCAGATTAGGAGAAACAAATAGGGAAAAAGTCCAGAACAGAGAGGGTAAGTGAAAGGTGAGGTGGGAGCAGACAATAGCAGGAGAGAAGGTTTCCCAAACATGTCTTTGTCAAATAACAGGACAGGGTGGGTAGTGAGAAAATAGGAGGTTTAATCAGGGCAGTCACAGGAGCTGGAGGTGGCAAGGTGAGAGAAAAGCCTTGATTTGAAAATACCTAGAGAGGGTGGAGGCAGTAATATGAGTGCTGAGGGCATTTAGCCAGCTGGGGGCATGATAGGCAAATGATCTTTGTCCCTGAGAAGTCCGCATCGGGGACTTAGAGAGGCTGGTGTTCTGATCTTCTGGTAAAACGGGTGCTAGCGCTCGGGCATAACAGGTCTTGGATACAGGGTGGAGTGAGGCCCAGAGTGGATTTTTTCACCATCAGGCAGGTAAGGTACTTTATCCGGTTTGAGAGTTGCAACCAACCTGAGTCAGCATAGAGTTCACATGTGTGGGTACATCAGTGTGCACCAGTGAGCAACCGACAGGCCTTATTTAGGGATGTTGTAATGTGACTAAGTGCTGTAGTAGTGGCAGATCCGTATATAACTAAGCCATAATCAATGACTGAGATGATAGAGGATTGGATGGCAATCCTCAGTGCAGAATGGGTAAGAAGCTTTCGGTTCCGATACAGAATCCCAATTCACTGATTAATAGTTTTTGCTGTACTATCAATGTGAGTTGCAAGGTTAGGCCTTGATCAAAGTTGATTCCAAGATATTTGAAATTGTCACTTGTTCAAGGGTATTTCCTAGGTATGTATTAATGGTGAGTGGGACTTGCCGCTTGTTTTATGGTTAGAGAAGAGCATGGATTTAGTTTTTGTGGTTTAGAACCAGCTTATGTTCAAGGAACCACATCTCAACTTTGGAAAAAGCATGCTGAAGGTTGAGGCGTAAGAGGTTCGGATCTTTATGAGTGGCAAGAATCACGGCATCGTCGGCATAGAGGATTATTTGTTCAGGGCAGGATTTGGGAGGGAGTTTAGGAAAAGGCTGAAAAGGAGGGGGCCCAGGATGGATCCCTGGGGAACTCCTGAGCGAACCAGTTTTGAGTCTGAGAGAACTCCAGCTACTTTTACAGATTGAGAGCGCTTGAGCAAGGTAATTTTTACCCAGTCACTGGGACCTCATGAGAGCCCTAGGGATAGTAGTTGTTTGATAAGTAGGCCATGGTGAACTGTATCAAATGCCTTGGTTAAGTCAATGTAGACTGCTCCAGTTAGGTTTCCTTTGTCCATGGCATTGTGGATTGCTCCTGAGAATTCAAGTAGGGCAGTTGATGTGCTGTGCCTTTCCTAAATCTATGCTGCTGAGTGCATAGGATGTTGTGCTTTTCCAGGTAGTCTGAAAGTTGGTCCGCCACCAAGCGCTCAAGGGCCTTAGAGAGGTGGTAGTATTGATATTGGGCGATAGTTACCAGGCAGTGACTTATCACCACTTTTGTGCACCGAGTAATAACTGCAGCTTTCCATTTCCTAGGAATTGGCTGTAGCAGAGGGAGAGATTGAAAATTTTTGTGAGGGGAAGCAGTATTTCCTCCAGAGTGAGGGACAGAAGTTTAAGGTCATAGTGTCAGTTGCCTGGGACTTAGAAATGGCCTCTTTACATATTTATAGACTTCATGTGCCTTTACTAGTTTGAAATGGAAGGGTGGTTTAGTTGGAGAGGCAGTAGAAGTAGAAATTGGATGGTCAGCATCAGTGAAGAAATCAGATGAGAGGACACCACTAAGGTCCGTGAAGGTATCATTTAGGGTGTTTGCAATGATCTCTGGGTCTAATGTAGTGGTTCCATCCACATTCATTATTGTAGGAGAGGATTTGGACTGCTGACCCATGATATTCTTTATGTTGTCCCAGAAAGATTTCCCTTCGCCCCAGGAGTTGGAGAGGGCATTCTTGAAGTAGGAGCTCTTCATCAAGTGGATCTGTTTAGTACAGTGGTTACGAGCCTGTTTATACTTTTGAATGTCTGACAGAGTGCCAGTAGCTCTTGCAGTGGCCCAGAGGTGATCCCTACTTTGAGTTGTGCCAATAGCTTCGCCAAGTAGCCAGGGATTTGTGAGTGCTTTGATTTTGCACTTTTTACTGGTGCATAGGTGTCACAGGCAGTGTTGAAAGTAGAAATAAAGTAATCAAGGGCTAGGTCAACATCTTGAGTTTTGTAAATCAAGGACCAGTCTATCTGCCTAAGACAGGTCTTGAGATGAATAAGGTTGCCATAAGGTAGGACTCTGCTACAGATGGTTTTTGGAGGCAGCTTACGAAACTTATTTGTCCAGGTACATATTATTGGAGAGTGATCACTGAGCCAGCCAGGGAGAACACCTACATTGGTTATACGGGTAGGGTGGCTGGTAAGGATCCAGTCAATGAGGGTGCTGGTCCCTGATTTGTAGTTTTTCCTGGTAGGGGAGTTTACCACTTGTGTTAAATTTGCTGCTAGGATAGCATCTTTGTTTGACCCTGCATCAGGAGTAAGCCAATTTATATTAAAGTCCCCAAGGAGAAGGAGTTCGATGTCAGAAGGTTGTGTACTTATGAACTCGAGGACAGCCTGTAGGCCAGAATCAGGATCTTTTGGTGGGATATAGACAGCAGCAATCGTGAGGACTTTGTTTTGGGCACCAAGTAGTATCTTGATAGGGAGGAGTTACACTGAGGTTTCTGTGGTGGGTAAGAACCAGGGAGACAGGTGAGGTAGTCCTTTATGTAGATTGCACACCCACCACCCCTTTTTGAGGTCCTATCCAGCCTGAATATCTTGTAGCCTTGTATAGAGATGGCATGATCCGGAGTATTAGGTGTCAGCCAAGTTTCGACGATGGCAAGGATATCCGGGTTGTGCTGGCTGGCTAAGATTTGAAGGGAGGCCAGTTTTGGGAGGAGACTGCAGATGTTTAAGGTAGCAATTTTGAGTCCCCCCTCCATTTTGGCAGGCTTTGTTGTACTGTAGGAGACAGGGCCAGGATTTGAGTGGACACTTCCTGATATCAAGAGGAGGAGGAGTAGGAGTTTAAGAGACGGTTGCTGTACTTCGTAGTCAATAGAATTACACTTCTGAGGCATATGCGGCTTGGACCAGTGCAGGCGTCTAGGGACCCAGAGCAAGGAGGTTGTTAGTAACAGAGGATGATATGCCCATTTATCCTTGTTGTAGCTTATCAGTTGCACCCAGTCGCTTGCAGATAGGTACCTGGTGGATAAGTCAAAAGCCAAAAGAATGATCACCAGCTGAGGTCCAGAGTCACTGAAATGTTAAAATTCCTGAAGGTGATTAACTGTGCCTGCACATATGCAGGATGTGAAATCCCTTTGTCTGAATGCTTCTTTGTCATTCAAACAGGTTGCTGAAAAGCCCACATACAGATCATGGAGCAGGTCAGACGAAAGTGTGGATTCCAGCAGGACCCAGAGTCACCAAGGTTGTCAGATGTAGTTGCTTCACTTATGTTTTGCTTGGGATAGCTTCCAAAAAGTTGATTTTAAAATGAAGATAAAGATACCTGATGATGATTGTTTTGCAGAAATCCAGTCCAGGAGACTTTCACGGATGTAGTGAGCAAGAATGGTATAGTTACCACAAGCAGAAAAACATGTAAATCCACAAAAACTAAGCTACAGACACAGACAAACACAAGCAGCCACCACACAGACCCAGGGGGCGTGGCTTTTTAGAGTGTCATCATCATCATACCTCTCAAGTGTCCCCTCATTACGAGGGACATCCCTCATTTTGCTCCTTAAAATTGCTCTGTCCCTCATCTGTCCCTCATGGAAAAGGTGCTGCCCACACAGAGAATGTGCTGTAAATTCAGACTTTAAAGCAGAAACTCTTAATATTCTAAAATACTAAATCCAAAATTAACTTTGCACAAGTAAAGATTATGGTTTTCACAGTGTTATGAGCTTGTATCTCCATGTTTGAGGATGTGTCCCTCATTCTGAGGGTCTGTGTCCCTCATTGTCCCTCATTTTGAGTACCCCAAAATGTCCATGTCCCTCATTTCAGTGACAAAAGGTTGAGAGGTATGATCATCATCATCACTTATTCCCCATTATTACTCCTTATTATCATTAGTTTTATAGGATATTGCATTGCATTACGTATAAGCATTAACCAACCCCCAATGTGGGACTGTGCTGTGTGCGGCTATGCACCAGATGTGTCTGATCTCCAATTCAAATTCTGAGGCACACTTAACAGTTGCTGAATTTGGTCACTTAACAGTAACTGTATTGTAGGAGCCAGTCAGGTAATCTTGATAGGAAGTGGTGGTGGACTACTGTGCTGTCGGTATGCTGTGTACAGTCACGAGTCACGACAGTAAATTTGTCCCTGGGATGTGGGAGTGGAGTCATCAGAAGGACATCACATTAGTTAGAGGGATCTTTTTTAAAGGTTGGAATACTAATAAAAAATGGATCAAAGTGTTGATGAGGCACATTCTGTTTCCCAGGTAGGCAGTGGCACTGCAAAAGACAGCAATCTGCCTGAAAAGGGAAAACAAAATCAAACCCCAAAAAGTGATTTTTTTCATGTCTAAGGTTTCATCTTCCAAGGGAATGCTTGAATCCAAAAAAGGTGAATGTCTTGTATCATCATCAGTCCCAAGTAAATAAAAAAGTTATGTAGGTAAAAAAACTAAAAGCTTGGTAGGTACCACCCACAGAGGCACCCAACGGTATGGAACGATTGCATATTATGCTACTGCCAATCCCTCACCCTTATCCAGTTCTTCTGAGGTTGAACCCAAAGAGGGTAATAATAAAGTTGAAGAGATTGATCAGGCAGAACAAGGTTTACTGGAGGGGGTGGAAATTGAAGATGAGGAAGAAACAGGCAGAAATGTTTTAGTTGTGGAGGGGGGCAGTGGGAATAAACTACAAGAGGAACAGGCCCAAGAAAAATCTTGGGGGGGGGGGGCCCTGAAAAAGTGATTGAGGAGAAATGCCTTCCTGGGAAAAAAACTAAAATAATATCATCTTTTGTTTAGTCATATTTCTCCATTAGTGCTTCCAATGAAGTGGTAGCAACATGCACTATTTGTAAACGACCAATCAGCAGGGGTAAAAAGAAAGGAGCATTGGGAACTTCAGCACTGAAAAGGCGCCTAGACGGATGTCATAACTTTACTGAGAACTCCAGTTGTGAGTCTTGAAGACAAAGTGACAGTGATAGCTCACTGCACTCAGGGGTAACTCCCATAGATAAAAGCAGTGGCAGCACCACAGCACTACTGAAACACCATCACCACCACTTCCCCCATTTGAAGGACTCCTTCTACTGTTACTGAAAGTGATCATGTGTTCAAAAGCCCTCTTCATTCAATGAGACAGCTTACCATCTCAGAAACATATGAGCGTAAAGCCAAATATGCCTGTACTCACTCTGTTGCTGTTACAATTACCCCAAAAATTCAGAAATGATAGCTGTTGATTTGCTACCATATAATGTGGTTGAACATAATGGATTCAGGTGGCAGCTTGAGTACCTCAAACCTCAATGCAGTATACCATCACAGAAATACTTCTCAACAAGAGGGATTCCAGATCTTTACAATGTCGTATGTAAAAAATTAAGACACACCTTGGGCAGTGCTGTAGGGAGGGTGATGCATCTCACAACAGATATTTGGACAAGCTGTCAGCCTGAACCCTTCATGTCTGTCATGGCACAATGGGTTTGTTTCAATAATTCACATGGGACTGGGGACAGTGAAGCATTACAGTTTGCTATTCCAAGAATGTTTTATTTTCCATCTGAACATACCTCATACAACATCAATGAAGAGCTCCAAAAACCAATACAGCAATGGCTCACTTCACAAGGACTGTCAGTTGGCTTTATAATTGCACATAATGGATTCAACATAAAGAAGGCCTTGGATGAGGGGGGGCCTTTTTCACATCCGCTGCTTTGCTTATTGCTTAAATTTACTAGTTCACGGTTTTCTTAAGGACAACAGGGACATTAAGGCTGCACTGCTAAAAGAATATGCACTCATTTCAATCACTCAAGCAAAGCCTGTCACTTGTTTGAAAAAATACAGCAGGAGCACAGTTTACCTTTGCACAGACTGATCCAAGACATTTCTACTAAATGGAATTCAACCTTTTATACATTCCTGATGCTGCTGGAACAAAGGAAAGCTGTTAGGCAACACATCTTGGAAAATAAAATTGGTGATGCAGATGTCTATATTACTCCACCACAGTGGGTCATGCTGGAGTTTCTAATTTTCCTGCTCCAGCCATTTGAGAAAATCACCAGGGAGGTTAGTGCAAACACAGCAACTCTCAGCCAGTGATACCCCTAATAAAAAATCAGATTCAATCTGATTAGGGAAAAGTTAGAGAAGCAAGACAGTTCGATGATCACACAGGTTGCCAGTGGTGCTGCTGACATATGCAGGTTGCTTCCCACAATACAACAAGATCTAACGAGACATATAATCAAAAAAGTTGAAGAAGATGACAAACTGTAAAATGCTTCATTCTGAGTACTACATTAAAGCAACAATCTTGGACCCACAATACAAATCAAAGCAGCTATTGAGTGATGATGATGACACTTGTTTCGAGATAAACAAACGAAAAATAATTGATGAGGTGCGTGCTGTCATGGAACAGAGTACAAAAGCAGCAGCATCACATTCAGAGTCTTCTTCATGACACAGCATGACATCAGGTGGCCCATCCTCTACTGTTGCAGCATTTTCTTCCTCTCGCTCTTCCTCCTCAGCTACTGCAGATGAATCTTCTTCTTCACCACTAGTCAAACATAGCACTGTCCCACAGTCACTTGGTTCAGCTCCATGTCTCTTGAGTCACTTAGAAAATGTAATTGTAAGATCTTCATCTGCCTTTTGTAACACAGCCTCAGTTCAGACCATTGTTGAAATGTACCTGGCAGAGCCCTATATCAGCTGGAATGCTGATCCTTTACAATACTGGAAATTCAAACAAAATATGTGGCTTGCTTTAGTAAACATTGCAATGAAGTACATGAATTGCTCTCCAACTAGCATCTGTTCAGAATGATTGTTTATTTCAGCTGGTAACGTCATTACTGACACACAATCCTGTTTGGCACCAAAAAATGCTGAGCGCCTCACTTTTCTCAGTCAACATTCCTCACTTAAATTTCAATTATGATACCTGAATAAAACATACACTAACTGCTCTGAGCAGGTCCTATCCACAAAACTTTTTCAAGAATTTGTGCCTGTGGTGAAAATCTTTTGTGAATAGGGTCTACTATATGAGGTAGCAATTAACTGCCACAAGTCAGGTCAGGATGGACTAGATCAGGCCACTATTACTTGAATGATCACATGAGCAGCACAAAATGGAAAAAAAAACAACATCAGTGGGTTCAGAGTCCAAATACAGCAAGCAACTGCATTTCTTATCAAAAACTTACTTGGTGGTAACTGGTACCACCATCTGATCTGGAAGGTAGGGTACTGCTGTCTACTACTACTATCACCTTTTGTCCTCACGAGTCATGACTACTGATTATCACTTTTTGTCCTTACTCCAGTCCTTACTATTACTACTTGTCACTTTTTTTGCTCTCAGCAACTGACCCTGACTGTACTGTTTTAATTTGTGTACAGCGCATGGCTTAGCAGATGCCTGAAACCCAGAAACTGAATACTCTTTGTATATTTCTCATGTCCCACATATTTGGCTGTGATTACTTCACAGAAAAAAAAATGCTATTAAATTGAAAATTTGTATAATTTCTTTATTGTTTGTGTGTGCGTGGTATGCTAGCCTGATTACATCTCACTTACTGTAACTGGGCTGAGATTATTATATTACTATATTTTATTTGTGGTATTTAAATTACTTGGCAGTGGCTGGCAGCAACTGTGGAACTAGGAAGATGTAATTGTGTTTTGTGTCTTTCATCAGGTCTTCAGGTGGCAGTGGCAAACATTTTTATGACTGCACTGCACTTGACCAATGTAATGTGTGACTGGCTGCCTGCCTGGGTGGTGGTGATCACTATGTCTTTCATTTTTCTTCTTTAAGGATTCAGCATGTTGATCAGATTCAGTAGAAATAGTCGTAGTACTAAAAAACATTACCATTTCTTGGACCATGTAATGTACTATACACCACAGTATACCGGGGCATGCGAAGCAGTTGCATCATTCACATGAGTAGGGTGGGTGGGCTCTCTTAGTGCTGACTATGTATCATTCATATCCATTTCTTTGACCTGTTTGGCTGTGACTGGAACATGCATCAAAATAATCACCATGAGCACCATTAATAAAAAAAATCTCAGCCGCTGCTTGGGCTTCTCACAGTTTTGGTGGTGTGGGTGATATAGGTGCTTGGATCTGTCTGTCTGTCTGTTTCTCTCTCTCTTCCAGCATACTCATGTCATGGACCAAGCAGGATATGCCACCCCACCGTTATAGGCCAGCCAAGATGGGGCTAGTAGTGTGAATTGCTTTTTTATTTAGCAGTTTTACATTAATTTTTATACAAATAATCTATTAAATTATTTTCTTTGGGCCTCTGTGTCAAACATGACCGACTTTGGCCACTTTTATGCATTTTTTCAAATTTTTTCAAGTGTTTGTCAATAAATCAGAACTAATTAGAACTAATCAGAACAAATCAGAATTTCACCGTGTTCTGGTTCTTATTTAATAAAGGCCAGAACTTCGGTGAGTTCTCCCAGCCCTAGTTTATACATATACTCTGCCCTCTTTGAATCCATAAGAATGGTAAAGGGGAAAGGATAAAATGGAGATTAGGATATGGGATGGCTTACAGAGGAAGGAGGGATATCATTAAAGAGGAAACATTCAGCACCAAAAGCCCCACACTCAAGTGTGGGGCTAGTCCCAATGTGCACATTGTGTGCCAAAACATTTTTGGTTTGTTCATTGTTTACCATAGTACAGTAGATTGTATCAGATTAATTTTGTTTAGTTCTAGGCTGACATATTGGGCTGGATTTTCAAAGGGCCCTTAGATATATGCAAGCTGTGTAAAAAAATCAGCTTGTGTCAGATCTAGGTGTGCCAAATACTGTGCACCATATTTTGCAAGAAAAGCATTCATTGTGACAAAGTCCCCCGAACTGAAGCAAGAGGTCCACTGTGTCAACCAAATGATGTAAGGGATGGGAATGACACAAGTTGCACCAAAATAAATGATGCACGTTGAGTCAAAAATGGTGCAAGTTGAGTCAAAAAAATGACTCAAGGAACAAAACTGATGCAAACTGACTGAGTAAAACAAATGGTGCAAGTTGAGTTAAAAAATGGTGCAAGCTGAGTCCAAAAAAAAAAATTGTGCAAGTTGAGTAAAAAATAATGTAAAGTACAAGAATGACGCAAGCGAAGTCAAAAAATATGGCAAATGACATGGCCAAGACTACTAAAGTTCATACTAAGGTTTAGAGAGAGCAAGAGAGCCAAAGGCCCATGAGAGCTCCCATACTAATCAATAGTCATGGTATCTTAGATATGTTTCCGTTAATAAATAAGCATCCAACCGTGCTTTAAATTCTGTTTTACTTTTGCTAATAATGATAGTAAGTGGAAGTTTATTCCAGGGATTGATAACCCTCAAAGTGAAGAAAAATGTTCTCCTTAGATAATTAAAGGTTTTACCAATTAATTGGAGAGGGTGACCTCTAGTATCATATTTGTTACTCTTAAATTGTAATCCTAAATCTGTCATTAAAACAGGGTCCTGGATAATGTCATATAGAAATAATAAATCCCCACATAGACGGTGTGTCTCTAATGATAGAAGTTGAGGCTATTTAATCTATTTATATAAGTCAAGTTATACATTCCTTTTATGTGTTTGGTGTACTTCCGCTGAACTCTTTCGAACTGATTTGTATGGGATTTCTTGTATGGGCACCGGAACTGTGACACATAATCCAGATGTGGCCTGGCATAGGCCCTGAACAGAGGCATCATCACCCTAGGATCTCTAGTTGTGATGTTATGTTTAATAGACCAGATAATGTCATTGATATGATGGGCATATTCCATGTCGTTAGAGACTATCACACCCAAATCCTTCTCATCAGTTGTGGTCACTAATGTACAATTTCCCCGAGACACATAATGTCATAGGATTCTATGAGCTGAAGTGCATAACCTTGCATTTGCTATTATTCAGCTTCATGCCCCATTTAACAACCTAGGCAGAGATCATGTCCGGAACACGTTGAATGATGTCAGTGTCATCATTGTTGGCACTAGGGCCTCCTATTTTGATATCATCCACATATTTAATAGATGTAGACAGACAGTTCATTGTGAGATCAGAAATGAAGGCCTGAAACAAACAGGGGCTGAGCACTGAGCCCTGGGGTACCCCACTGGTAACATAGTCCACATCGGATAATTGTCCATTAATAATAACTCGCTGTGTGCAATTAGTAAGCCAATTACAGATCCAGGTAATGATAGATTTGTTAATATGTAAGTTTAGTAGTTTAATCCTTAGGGCCCAGTGAGGCATGACATCAAAGGCTCTGCAAAAGTCTATAAAGATAACATCAGATGGTATCCTATTATTCAGTAGCTGGCTAATCTTTTCATAAAAGCACATTAGATTAGACAGACAGCCTCTTCCTTTCATGAAACCACATTGTTCATTGTCTGATTTGCTTAAAATTGGTGCTAGAATACCCTTAACCAAGCTATCAAAGATTTGGGGTAATGGTGAGGTGAGGCTGATAGGTCGATAGTTTGACCAGTCAGATTTTACTCCCTTTTTGTGAATAGGTATGATATTAGCAATTTTCCATTCTTTAGGAACAAAGTTCTTTATAGGGTCATAGGTTTATACAGAGCATAGAAGACGTATGTCCATACAGCTCGCTTGATTAATAATTATATCCTCGAATATCCTTACCAATCATATAAGTGTCCAACCTTTTCTTAAATATATTCATGGTAGGGCTGGACACTACCTCGCTTGGTAGTGTATTCCAGATAGCTGTTATTCTTATACTGAACCAGTTCCCCCTTCTTTTGGTGTTAAACTTATCTTTAGTCAGTTGAGAAGAATGTGTTCTAGTATCATAGATTTGTTGCCTAATATTAATATCCAGCTGTTCCCGTAACTTACCGTCACTGAGTGCCGTATATGTTTGACACATGTCCCCACGTAGTCTACGATACTCCAAGGAAAACAGACCTAGTCTTTCTAGTCTTTGGTCATAATCCAAACCCCAAGCCCTCCTTCATACCTTTGTTGCCCTTCTCTGTACCCTCTCAAGTGTGCCACATCCTTCCTGAAACCTGGAGCCCAAAGCTGGGCGCAGTACTCGAGATGAGGGCGAACCAGTGAGGTGTACAGGGGCAACAGCACCGCACTTTCACGACTTACAATATGTCTACATGTGCAGTTTTTAATACCACTTGCCTTCCTTATCATATGGATGTAATGCTGTCTAAATTTTAGTTCATTGTCAACCACCACTCCCAAATCCATTTCCTCCTGTACAGTCCTCAATACCTTGTTGGCAAGTTTATATTCAAAATGCTTATTATTTCTACCGAAATGCATAACCACACATTTATCTATATTGAACGTTGAGCCCTTATGATTTGCCCATTCCTCTAGTTCTAGAAGTGCTGTCTGTAACTTAGTAGCTTCGCATATATTATTGACGGGGAACCCCAGCCAAGTATCATCTGCAAATTTTGATAGCCATACTTCATTATTTACTCTCATGTTAGATATATATACATTAAACAGGCACGGTCCCAACACTGACCCCATGTACGCCACTAGTCACTTCAACCCAACCAACAAACCCCTCACACAAACTCTTTGCCTTCTATCAGCCAACCATGCTTCAACCCAAGCAGAAAGTTTCTCATGGACTCAGATTTCCTAAGAGCACCGATCAGTTCCACATGAGGCACCTTATCAAATGCCTTCGTAAAATCAAGGTAAACAACATCCACCGAACTTCCCAAATCCATGGCCCTGTTCACCTACCATAAACCTAAGAGGTTTGTCTGGCACGATCGCCCTAGTAAACCCATGCTGTGTTATATCTAAATAGCCATTTTTGCTTAAATAATCAAGGATATATTCCTTGATAAAAGATTCCAAGATTTTTCCCATGACTGAAGTCAGGCTAATTGGACGGTAGTTCTCCACAAGTTGATGAGATCCCTTCTTAAAAATAGGTACAACAAGAGCCTGTCTCCAATCTTCGGGCACAATAGATGTATCTAAAGATTTTTGAAAGATATGGGTTACAGGTAATGCCAGTTCATGTGCCAGTTCCCTAATAACTCTTGGGTGTATCCCATCTGGACCCTGTGATTTATTAGGGTCAATTTCTTTAAGACTTTTGAGTACATCAGAAGTATTTATTGTAATGGTGGAAACATGAGTCAAATTTTGTTGTATTGTTTGAGTAGGCAAACTTTTATTGAAAACCGAAGAAAAGTATAAATTACACCTTTCAGCGATTTCTTGATTGTCAGATATTATACCTCCATTTGGATCCTTCAAGGATAAAATACCACTGCATGTGCTTTTTTTTGATCTAATGTAAGAATAAAAGGATTTATAATTATCCTGTACCTTGTCTGCTAATTTATGTTCATAAGTTTTTTACAAGCTTGATTAGAATTTAGTACTTTTAAGTGCTTTTTGTAAATCTCCCAACCTAACTTATTATTACTAGATTTGGCCCTTAGATATGCTTTTATTTTTCTGTTTGATTAATTTCTTGATTGAGGGTCATCCATAGGGAAGAGCTTTTCAACCATTATATTTCCTTTTTAATGGTACATACTTATGCACCAATACATTGATCGTGGTACTCAGCTTGTTCCACATATCTGATGCTGATATGTTAGTAAATTCTGTCAATTCCAGGCAGCCAGCTCATTTCATTAAGCCTGAAATGTGCCTTGTTATACATTTGAATTGTTGTACTCCCTGTGCATTTTCCCAATTCTCCCAAATACTCAAAACTCACCATAGCATGGTCGCTAGAGCCCAGTGGGGGTAGTGTAATGCAGTTATGAATTTTATTGGTTGTATTGCTTAACACCAAGTCCAGTGTGTTATGCCGTCTGGTGCTATTGGTTACATATTGCTCTAGTCCAGCTAATGAAAAAATTTCAAGGTAATTGGTTTCCACATATGATGAAGCTTCAGATGTGTCCCATTTGATTCCTGGTAAGTTAAAGTCGCCCATTATAATAACATTTTTTGTTTCAGAGATCTGTTTAATGAAATCTAACAAAATAACATCATCAGGGTGAATAATGGATGGTGGTCTATACACTACTCCCAAATTAATAGCAGTATCATTAGGTGGTGTTAATTTGATCCATAGTAATTCTAAGTTGCCCTAGCTATCAGTTTCAATATTAGCAGATGTAATACTATCTGAAACATATATAGCTACTCCGCCACCTCTGGATGATTTCCTATCCTTGGAATACAGCGTATAACCATTTAATTCCCTGCCCCAGGGAATGAGACATGATTCAAATAAAAGCTTAAGGGGAACCACCAAACTCTTGGCAAGTAGATACAAAAGGTGTCTGGTGACACCATCAGGCCTCATACAGGTTTTACCTTTCCGTGATAGTAATTTTTCAAATATTGTGTTGACCTCAAAGGTAATAGGAACTTTGCAGATATATGGGGAACAGGACCCTATAGGAATTGTACCAGTATATATTTTGCAAAATTCTTCATTAAAAATGTTTGCCATGTTTCTGGGATCTTGAATTACTACATTGTTGACTTGAATCTGCCCAACTTTGCATTGTGTTTTTTTTAAAGAACTAATATATGAGAAAAAGTACTTACCACTGGATTTGTTTGCATTCCTAGCCAAGTTAAGTTCCCAGCTTCATTTAGCTTTTTTGACACTAGTTTTACATTGTTTTTGAACTGAAAGATAAACTGCCCAATTTTGTATAGTTCTAGATTTTAAGTATTTTATGTATTTATTATTTTTTAACTTGATAAGCTTTCTAATGGATTTGTTAAGCCATTTTGGATTGTTTACTTTTTTTTTATGTTTCTCTCTGGTAGGTATGAACCTGTCTTTTATTTGTAATAAGGTGTTATAAAGTAATTCCCAGTATTCCTGAATTGATAATTCATCATGTGCTTTATTCCAATCAGTTTATCCAATAGCTTGTTCCAGTGCCCCTGTATTGGCTCCAAAAATGTTCTAAACTAGTCCTGTAGAACAAGTTTAGTTGACGTAGTGAACCTTTTGCATCAGTTCAGGGAACTTTGTCACAGTGAACACTCTTCTTGCAAAATATGGTACAGTAGGTGTACTTTCTGATTACTTAAGTGATCACTCTCCCACCTTCTGTGTATAGAGTAATAATTGCCCTAACTCCACTCCTAAAATCTCACTTGTCCATGATATGTCCAGGCTAGATGCCAATAATTTCCTTGCCTCCATCAACAATACTAACTGGAGACCTATTAAGACTCTTCTGGATATCAATCAGGCCCTAGATTTTTTCGTGTCTACCTTCACCCGGATAATTGATTGCCATGCCCTGCAAAAAAACCAGAACCAAAGGTACCAAGGCCCCTTGGCTCAGTACAGATCTAAGGGCTCTAATGTCCTCCCATAACTGGCATGACAAATTTTCAAAAAAAGTGACTTGTTCCAGGACTGGAAAACCTATAGAGAACTGCATAACAACAGCAAAAACTCCATTCAAAAAGCAAAATGTCACCATTTCAAATCACTTTAGATAGGACACCTCAGTAAAGCTAAGGAGTTCTGGAGGCAGATCAATGCTCTGGTGAAGGTTAAGGTGGTCGAACTCCTTAGCTCCATTTCTGCCCAGGGTGTTACCCTCACTGACTCCCTGTCAATTGCCACTGGCTTTAATGACTTTTTTACAGATCTACACAAATTCACCTTGCAATTCTATAATTCACCTGTGGCTCCCTCAGTCCCTTCCCCTGTGGACGAAGTTGGGACTAGACCCCATTTTCACTTGAAACTGGCCACTCGTATTGAGGTCCAGAGACTTCTTGCCAACTTGAAGACCGAGAGTTCCCCAGGTCATGACTCCCTGGAACCTAAAAGCTCCTGCCCTTGCTCACCTTGTTCGAGACTTATTTAACCATTTCTTCTTGTCTGGCACTGTTCCTGACAAATGGAAGGTAGCCATTATTGTACCGGGTGCACAAAGGTGAATCCAGCTCTGTTGTTGAGCATTTTAGACCAAACTCAATCCTTTGTCCCCTGGCCTAAATACAGGAGAGTATTATTTACAATCACCTTTGGGATCATCAAGATCGCCATAATCTGCTTTCACCTTTCCAGCGTGGTTTCAGAAAGAAACATAGCACTCTCATGGCCGTCCTCAAGGTCACCTCTGACATATACCAAGCCATGGACCATGGCTCTGCCATCTTCGTCGATCTTATGAAAGCATTTGACCTGGTGAACCAGTCTCCTTCTCCAGCAGCTTCGGGATATTGGTCTCGACTCCAGTGTTCTCCACTGGGTCCATAGCTATCTCTCATCCCGCTCTCAAAGAGTTAAGTGGGCTGGCTCTTCCTTGGGATTTAGACGTATATTTCATGGGGTCCCACAGGGCTCCATATTGTGTCCTTTATTGTTCTCACTTTTCATTAATGAATTACCCAACAACTGTGGAAGGGCTGCTGTGCATCTCTATGCTGATGATGCTATCATCTACTGTTCTTCTCCTGATGTTGCTCAGATTAACAGGGAACTAGCATGTGACTTTGCAGACCTCAAGGGCTGGTTCATGCACAATCAGCTTGTCCTAAATACAAAAAAGACAAAAATATGCTCTTCTCTCATTTATCTCCCTCCTCCTGCTCCCTCTCCCCTCTCTGTATTACCTCCCTCAGTGGCGATGCACTTGAGGCAGTCAGTTCCTTTAAATAGCTGCGTATTAGCCTGGATTCCTCTCTCTCTCTCTCACTACCCATGTCTCCACCCTAATCAAGACTCTTAATCAGAAGCTAGGTCTTCTCTTATCGTATTCACCCTTTTCTCACCTCTACCTCTTGCCTCAAGTTAGTGTCCTCTTTGCTTCTTCCACTCCTTACCTATGGGGCTCCCTTATTTCTCACCACCAGCACAACTAATATGTCTCATCTCGTGCTGGCTTACCATAGGGTGGGAAGATTTGCCTTAGGGGTCAACTCCAGATTCCACCACTATAATGTCCTATCATCGTTGGGGTGGCTGCCTTATGAATCAAAGCTAAGGTTCTCCACCTTGAGTTTAATTCACAAACCTGTCCACAAATACACCCTCCATGCCTCAGTGAGCTTATCTGTTGGATACTAGCAACCGAGCACTCAGATCAGCCTCCCTTCCTCTTCTCCAAAGACCTAATCTGAGGTTAGCTGTCATGCATAAGGTCTTCTCCTTTGCTGCTGTAACTGACTGGAACTCACTGCCCTTCCCTGTCCTGTCCTGCACCTCACTTCCTGGGTTCTAGTCCAATGTACTGGCATTTCTTACCTCCTCTGCAAATTGCACTTACTTCCATTGCTGACTTTTCACCCTTGAGACTGCAGGCTGTTTACTGCTGACTTCCAAGTCTGTGGTTGTAACTCCTCCTTATATCTGGGTTAGCTATTACCCCCTCCTTTTTTCCTCCTTCCCCCTAAATCCCTTCAACAATCCCTCTACCCTGCCTCTACTCCTCGTTTTTGTTATCTGACTCCTTCACCTACTTATTTCACTCATTTGCTGGTTGTGGTTGCTTAAGGTGCCCACACTTGAACATGGTTAAGTATTGTTTATGAACTATTGTGTGATTATCTCTCTTCTGTATATTGATTTGCGCTTTTGTACCTGCTATCATTGTCTGCCGAGAGTACAATATAAGTGTATAGCTACGCAAGCTACATCTTGTAAATAAGTAGTTCTTCTTTTTATTCTTTTTTGTAACCTAACTTTTGTATATATTATACTTCTCCTGTAATGTGACTCTTCCTGAATCCACTGTGAATTCTCTGTACTTGTGTTGTTGTATTACCCGGGTCGACCATGAAAAAAGGATTGTAATTGTCTCAGTGGTCCTACCCAATTACCAAAATTCAAATAAATAAATAAAATACTGGCCCTTAATAGTAGCATAGTCAGGTCTGACCACCTGCCGTGGGCTTTGCTATATGCACTAGTGTCCCTTAGACCAGCTCTGGCTGGTCTAACAGCGACATGCATCTCAGGCACAAGGACAGGATTTGCATGTCTTGAAAATCCCAAATAAAGGGAAGGTGTAACATTTCAGTGATGCAGGCATCCCTTCCAGCATGGCACAGGCATTTGTTTGGTGCAAGCATGGCACAAGCCAGTCTGGCACATGCAGACCTGTTTTTGATGCAAGCACCATTTGAAAATCAGAATTGGTGCAAGGTTTGACACACCCTGCTCCTTGCATCAGTTGTTTTTGATGCAAACGCCCTACAGCATTCTCTGGCCTTTGCAAATCCAGTCCATTATATTACTACAAATCCTAGAATCCCCTGCAGTTGTCATCAGAGCAGTAGGCAATAATGAGAGATTCAATAGCCTGCAGTGCATGTTAGAGTTTATATAAGCCCTGGGGCCCAATATTCAAAACTTTGCACAGTGGGCAAACAGATTGCATGTGCTTTGCACCCCATTTATGAACTTGTACTATATTCAAAAGCCTGGTTAGCATGGGCAACATGGAACAGCACCAGGCAAACAGATAATGTATGCTGCAGGCAAAGAGAAGGTCATGGATATGAATACAGGCATTATGCTATATTCAGTGCATTGGCGACGTGCAACGTGAGTTTGCACAACATGTTTTCACAGTGCAAATACTGCCTCTAAAAAGACTGACTTACTCTGGGCAAACCCTAGAGGGGGCAATGACACTGCAGCCAGAGCAGAAATGGCTGTATTCAACACTCAAATGCTTTTCCTAATGGAACAGGCCATGGGGGAGGAAGAGGAGAGGCAGAAGGCCACGCTCATGTGCAACAGGCATGACAGAGCTAGGGGTGGTGGAGATGTCTGTGGGGAAAAAACAAGACATGGGAAGAGGGTGAGGGATGAATGGGAAAGGCAGGAGTGGTCTCCAAACTGAAGATCCCTGTCCACTGTGGGTGCACATGGACTGGCATCCACAAACCCTGTCTTTAGGAGTCATGGGCCATGGGGAGGGGAAGGGTGAAGTCTGTAGGTATGGGATCACCCTGGCCTGTGCACACCTCTGACTGAATGATGGAATGTTCAAGTTGCACACAGGGGTTTGGGGAGTGCCCATGGATGATGGTGTTGCTGGTGTGCTGCCTGACCCCAACCTGCCACTTTGTTAGGTCATTGTACACCATGGGGTTGCCACTGCTCACATTTTACAGCTGGCTGCAACTCTTTGGCAGACTGCACCAGCTGATGAGTGTCATAAGGGCCTGCCTCTGGGTACACTGTCCTGTGGGACAGTACATATTGTTTGACACGGGTGCTGAGTGGGGAGTGCATGCACCACATCCAGGGTGGGTGGTGGAGGTGGCTGGGCCTTGGCAGATATGGTGGCATGCACAGAGCAGGTGTGAGATGGTAGGGTATCCTGATGGCTGCCCACATCCACCTGTTGTGCAGGGCAGGTGGCATGGGAGGTGAAAGATGTGGAGGTCACCCCAGTGGTGGTGGTGCTGGTGGTGGGGTGGTGGTTGCCCCCTGGGACATTGCTGTCTCTGACAACACAATCCCACTCCCAGGGGTGTGGCTGTCAGCAGGTGTGTCTATACTGTAGGGCACCACCAGCTGGACAGGGAGGTGGGGGGGTTAGGGTTAGTGACACCCCACCAGAGGGACTATGGCCTCCAGGTCTGACTGATCCTCCATTGATTTATAAAGTAGGCTATTTATGAATGATATGGTCATTTAGTCATATTCCTTATGAAAGGCCCACCTAGTGGCCATTTTCATTATGTATGCCAAATGGCATGCCTCTAAATCTGGACATGCCAGCCCACCCTGATCGACTGACAAACAGAGTTTTTTTCCAAGAAATTCTGGCTGGCTTGCCATTCCAAATGCATTTCCTAAATTATTTATTTATTTAATTGAACCAGGTTCCTGAGATTCGAATTAGTAAAGTCTGTAATATGTAGGATAAAAAAGGTATGGCCATCATTTTAATTAATTGTACTTTGCCCCAAAGAGACAACGGTACCTTACCCCAGAATTGCAGTCTGTCCTGGAAGGTGTCACTCAGATCTTTGAAATTAGATCTAAACAAATTATTTATATTATTATGGATGACAATACCTAAGTATCTCATTCCTTAATTTTAAATTGTTGCGTTGATGTTTTGTTGAATTACAGAGGGGTCTTGTACAGAAAAGGTAACCATTTCTGTTTTGTTTTCATTGACCCTATAGTCTGCAACCTTTGAAAATCTTTTAATGATTGTTACAACTTACTGCACACTGCTCGCTGGATCTCGAATAGTCAGCAAGACATCATCTGCAAATGCATTGAGCTTTGATTCTTCAGTCCCAATTGTAAAGCCCTGTATTCTGGGGTTTGTTCTTATTTCATTTAGTAAAGGTTCTAAACCCATTACCAATAGAGAGGGGGATAAGGGGCAACCCTGACGGACTCCTCTGTGAAGTTCTATGTAGTCTGAAAGGTTCCCATTCACTTTTACTTGAGCCAATAGTCTAATAAAAATAGCTTGAATTATAGATATAAATTCATTGGGAAAGCCAAATCCCTTCAATGTATTAAGTAGGTATGGCCATTCCAAGATGTCGAATGCTTTGGTGGCATCCGAAGCCATCAGAATGTTTGAGATATTGAATTTCTGAATATATTCTATCAGAAATTGAATTTTGAAAATGCCAGATTGAATAGTTCTGTTTGGAAACAAACTAGTCTGGTTTCCATATATTAACTTACCAAGAAGAGAGAGTATTCTATTATTAAGAACTTTCACAAAACTGTTATAGTCGGTATTTAAAATTGCTACAGGAATATTATTTTCTACTTTATTATTTTGCTTCCCTTGTTTAAGTAATACAGGAATGTAAGCATGAGAGAAAGATAGGGAAGTCTTTTTCTGAACATAAATCCAATTGAAAAGCTTACACAAAAGGGGGACTGTTTTTTCCTCTATAAGCAAAAAGAATTCAAATGTCTAACCATCCACTCCTGGCACTTTATGTCTGGCAATTTGGTGAAGAGTCTCTGTAATTTCAGCTTCTGATATTGGCTGAACAAGTGCATTAGCTTCAGTGACACTGATTTCTCTATTACAAATCTCCCATGATAATCCATCTCCTGCTATTTAGGGAAACAATCAGACATATACAAATTAGAATAATATTTCTGAAATTCTAATAAAATATCTTCCTGTTCTGTAACTATCTGGCCCTCTGATTTTTGTATGGATATATTTTCTGCCTTTTCTTCTTCATTTAGCTAAGGCTTTCCCAATTATTTTGCTGTTGGCTTTCCAGTTTTTATGGACCTAGCCCAGTGCTTTTTTATATCATACTAGTCTGTTGACTTGGAACTTCTGAATTCTTGCAGTTCTTTTAATTTAGTGTTATCCCCTCCTTTCACTGCCTTTTCCAGTTACCCTAACCATTTAAAATGGTGTGTTATGGTTAGTGCCCTGTCATCACAAGACCTTTTATCCTTGGTCTGTGGGCATGTTGAAGGGGTCAGTTGGCTAACTCCACAGTTACTTACTACCTGCATGTCTCTGAAAGTCACATGGGTGTAGATCCTTGTCCTCCAGTAGGTGGTAGATGGAGGAGGCTCTACCTCTCCCCAAACTTACATGCATTCTTTAAAGGGGTTCTGAGGACTGGAGAGTCACATCTGTCTTCCTCCCTAGGTATCCTGGTCTTCTTATAGATCCCAAAGCTTAAGACCCTACTCAAACATCCCCTGCTTGCCACCCAAGCAAACAAACTGTAAGTCTAAAAGTTGTTGTCAGCTCCAATACATTGCAGCATTAAAAAGCAGAGCAAAGTCAAGTATTTAAACCTGAAAGATATAGCTTAGATAGGCAACTTTATCATTTTAGTCCTAATACTTAGCCCAGGAGTGCATATGTGAGTTGAAAGGTTCTAGGTGTAACCTTACCAAAATGGCCACCATAAGCTGAATGAGTTTGGAACATGTTTAGACCCAAAATATTAGCTTAAACATCAGCTTCAGAACAAAGACAATTCATCTGTTTTCTCCATTGTGATATACTGTCTACTTGTATCTATTGTAAGAAAAATATGGAGTGAAATTAATCACCCTATAATGTAAAGCTCATCATTTTTGTAACTCATATGTTATGCATCAAACCTACTCCATGTTTATGGTCTGAATCGTATACCTTCAAACTGGTGTCTTCTCATACAGTGCTATTTAACTTACCTCAGACTGACTCTCTGGACTGTAGCTATTTTTGTATTTTGCACTGTGCACTTTCTATTTTTTGCACCTGCTATGCTCTGAATTGTTGTCTGTCTCCCCATTCCCCTTCTCACCAGGTCGCGCCTGGAAATGAGCCTTGGCTCAGTATGTCTTTCCCGGTTACCAAAATTTAAAATAAAATAAATTATTTAACATATGTGCCTTCTTTGATTGATACAATCTTAAAAAAAAAAGATGTGTGGAATTTGGTAGGACCTGTGCAGTCTAGATTTTTCTGTCTGTAACCAGTTCTATGTTTCTACTACTGTACTGCTACTACTACTGCCACCACCACCACTACTACTACTACTGTGACGACTGCTGCTACTACTACTACAACTGCTAAGACTACAACTACTGCTACTACATCTTTACTGATGAAATACATTGAATTAAAGTATCATTATGCACTCTGTTGTATTGTATTCACTTCTTCCAAATGTGTCTTGCGTTACTATTTGTACTTTTTATCCCAGTTTTTCCTAGGATTATACCCTAATTAGTTAACATTACAAAACAGAGTAAACTCACATCATAGAATATCCAAGAGTCCTAGAAACAGAATGAATTTTACTGGGTCTGTTCTAAAGTCTGACTGGCCACATGTCAAACTCTTAAAAAACCCTCCCCTGGGATAAATAAACTCTTGCAATAATCTTGTAACTCTACTAGGATCCTCCAGTATCCACATCTTAGGTCAATTAGAGGGAACAACTTTGCTCCTGTGACAGTGTCCAACATATCCCTTATGTTCTTCATATGTTTTTTATCTCCTGTAGTGACCATTTTATCTGATTCTAATCAACATACAGCCTTATTCTTCTTTCTTTCTTGGACACCAGCACCACTCACAATAACCTTGCCAACAATCCACATGCCAACAATTCCAATTGCAACAATGACTATAATGATCATGCCAACAGTAATCATATTTTATTTTATTTATTTCATAATTCAGATTTACAACCTTTGAGTCAAAGACTCATTTACAAAGGTACCTCGTTGCAGGGAGGGTAGACAACAATTGGTGGTGGATTACAACAATGGAGAACATTACAGGTGAGACACAATGAAAGAACACACAAAGCAATTCCAGTAATACAAAGGTGCACAAAGGCTTCAATTAGTTACAATTAGTCTAGTATATAAATAATAAGGTACCGCTAGGGGTTCTAGGGAGTGATATGGAGGGGAGGGATGGTTGCTGGGGGAGAAGGCAGTCCAGAAGGACGTTGTCTGTAAATTGGGCCAGGTGGAGTTCTAGGTATGGGCCAGTCAGGGGCATTTACAGCTCCAAGTGTCAGTGAGTTGGTTTTGGAGAGCAATTTTGAAGGGGCTGATTTTGGGGATGTTTGTGATATGAGTCGGGAGGGAGTTGTACCAAGTGGGGGCTCTGTGGTGGAATGATCTTTGGGCGAGAGAGGTCCTGGCTCTTGGGGCCTGGAAGGTGGCTTTGGTTATGCTTCAGGTGGTGACTGAGGGGTAGCCAATTTTAGGGATGCAGCAATCCCAGGGGAGAGCCCAAGTAGTGAATTTTTTGCCAGTTTAAAGATGTGGTAGTGCAGGTGCTCATCAAAGGTGAGTAAGTTCGAGGAACAGTAGAGCTGGCATGTGTGCATTCTGCTGGGGGCACTGGTCAGGAGCCTGCAAGCCTTCTTGATTGAGGTCTTGACTTTGGTGAAGGCAGTGGGGTCAGCAGCTGCATAGATAGGGAGCCTGTAGTTGACCAATGACAGGATGGAGGAGGGGATAGCCAGCCAGAGGGGATTCTGAGGAAAGCAGACTTTGTGGCGGTAGAGGAGTCCAAACCGGGTGTTTACAGCAGTGGACAGGAAATTAAGATGAGAGTGGAAAGAGAGAGCTGAGTCAAAGGTGATGCCCAGATATTTGTGTGCAGACACCTGTTCAAGGGGGTGTAGGGTGCTGGAGAGGATGAGAAGGGGGGCATTTCTGGAGTTACTCTCGCAGTGGGCAAGAAGCATAGATTTTATCTTCTTGAGATTCAGAACTAGATGATGGTTGAGGAACCATTTTTCAGCTTGGCTGAAGGTGAGTTGCAGAGAGTTCTGGAGGGTGATGGGGTCGGAGTGGGAGGCGATGAGAACCGCATCATCGGCATATAGGAGCATACTGCCGAGCAGGAGCTAGGAAGGGTGTTTAGAAAGAGACCGAACAATGTGGGGCCCAGGATGGAACCCTGGGGGACACCTGAGCAAACAGGTAGGGCAGCTGATAGGGTACCATTTATCTTGACCCATTGGGATCTGTCATGGAGGTAAATGGAGAACCAGGCAAGGGGGCCAGATGAGAAGCCTAGTTGATGGAGGGAGTCAAACAATAGGGGGCGACACACAGTGTCAAAGGCCTTAGATAGGCCAATGAACACTGCCCCAGCAACATCTCCAGAGTCAAGTGCAGAGTGTATTTGCTGTGAGAACTCTAGGAGGGCTGTGGTGGTGCTGTGTCCAGGGTGGAAGCCATGCTGTTCTGGACATAGTATGCTGTATTTGGTTAGATATTCCATGAGTTGGGTGGAGACTATTTTTTCCAGGGCTTTAGAGAGTGGGGGGAGGATGGAGATCGGTCTGTAGTTATTTGTTAATGTGCGATCTCCATTCTTATAAATTGGGGTAATTTCAGCTGATTTCCAGGTGCTCAGGAATTGACCGAGGCACAGAAACCAGTTTAACTTACTGTGCCAATACTGCTGCCAACTCAGGCATAAAACAGAGGGATAGGACCAAGGAGTAGAATCTGGCACTGCAGGTCAAGGTCATGAACTTATGGAACTCATTGCATCTCCCCTACACAAAACATAATAAACTGTCACAAAGAAATCCATTCACACACCAAATGGCACCAGTATTCAGGATCAATGAGTTCAGAAGTGGTCCCTGTTCTCTTCATGCAAAACCAAAGTACATTGAAGGGAGCATGATACTACTGATGCTAATACTAGTTGTAAATGGGGACATAGAGCCAAACCTTAGCCCCCAAAATCATATATTAACAAGCATTTGTCAATGCCGAATGTTTTCTTGCTGGCATTGGCATTGGTGGTGTAGAAGTTACAGAGCTGCATAATAGAAATGGCAGTGAAGTATTGAACTGAAGCCAACCCCACCACCACCCTGCAGAGAGTGACAGGCATTGGGGTGTGCCTTTGGGTCATCAGGCATAATGGCCACGCCATTTCACCACCTACTCTGCAGACGCGACAAGTGTCACGGTGTGCCTTGGGGTCTTTGGCCTTATGCACCCCATTCCATCAGGAAATACAGTGAGATGAGTGTGATAGGAGAATGGGGTGAACTTTGGGCTGAAGAGTCCAAGGCATACCTTGATGCCTCCTCACTGGCTGCAGGGTGTGGAATGGTATGAGCATTACAGGCAAGAATCCCAAGTCACACCCTGATGCCTGTCATTCTCTACAGGGTGGGCGTTATGGTTGGAAACCCCTAACACCTCAGGCATTCATTGGTATTTTCACTCCAAATTTTCAACATGTTTTTTTGTGACCCCCACTGAACAGTGGCAATCATCAGTTTGTTGGCCGAAGCTGCTTATGCACAGCGACTACGGCATTTAGCACCACAGGTCAAAACACATTCCGAACAGGATGTGAAAAATGACAGCTGCACTGTTCATGGGGAGGTGTAAAAAATGGTAATGTTGCAAATCTGCAGTAAAAATATTAAAAAAACTGGTGAAGTCACGAGCGTGCATAGAAACTGTGCAACACACACCCGTAATGTAATTGGGTTGGGGATTTTTTACAGCAGATTGTCAACACAGACATTTTGGGACCTCCGATCATGAACAGTGTCACTGTGATTTTCTTTATCTGTACCGAACAATGATTTCCCACAGCGACCACGCATCTCTGCACTGAAAGTGTGAAAACACATTTCGGCCATGTTGTGAAAAATGACAGCTGTACTGTTCATAAGGAAGTGTGGAAAAATGCCACTGGTGAAAATTTGGACTGAAAATATTACAAAGTCATGAACTTACGAGGGTGCATGGAAACTGCGCAATGCTCACTCATAACACAGTCATTTTATGGACTTTTGTCACCAAATTTTCAACATAGCCATTTTAAGACCTCTGCTCATGAACAGTGTCACTGTGATTTTCTTAATGTGTCCCATACATTGATTTAGCACACCGAATGTCATTAATAGCTACATGGAAGTGAAACACGTTTAGGCAAGATGATGAAAAATGACAGCTGTACTGTTCATAAGGAAGTGTAATAAAATGGCAATGTGGAAAATCTGGAGGAAAATATAGAAAATTCAAACTCACGAGCGCATAGGAACTGCACAACGACGACTGTAAAACAGTCATTTTTAGGAATTTTTCACCAAATTTCAACATAGCCATTTAAGACCTCTTCTCATAAACAGTGTCACTGTGATTTTCTTACTGTGTCCCATACATTGATTTTGCACACGAATCTTCATTGTCGCTACATGGGCGGAAACACGTTTGGGCAAGATGTGGAAATGGCAGCTATACTGCTCATAAGGAAGTGTAATAAAATGGCAATGTTGAAAATCTGGAGTGAAAATATTGAAAATTCACAAACTTACAAGTGTGCGTAGGAACTGCGCAACGCACGCTCGTAAAACAGTCATTTTTAGGAATTTTTCCACCAAATTTTCAACATAGGCTTTTTGAGAGCCCACCTTATGAACAGTGGCAGTGTCATTTCATTACTCAGTCCCGAAAGGTGATTTTGCACAGTGAATGCGAAATCACCCTTCGGGCCCGATTAACGCCATGACAGTGAGAGCATTCATGAGAAGGGGTCCCAAAAACCCTATGTTGAAAATTTGGTGCAAAAATTCCAAAAAATGCCTGAGATATGCAGCAAAGTTGAAAAAACTCTATCTATCCCATTATACAGCTTACCAGCATTTCCTCAGTTCACGGTCGGTTTTGAAGAGTGCAGACATGTTCCCGGTCCACCGAAGATCGTCGCACCGGAGTCGGAGTAAGTATGGGATGAGGAGGGGTGAGGGGGGTGTGGGTAGGTGGGGTGCGCAGCAGGTGGGTGCAGGTGGGGGCAGAGACAGCGAGGGACCGTTTTCCAGTTTCAGGTTGTTTTTTTTTTTAAATGATGACGCGGAACGGGTGGGCTCCCAGCATGGCACAAGGATGGCTGGTGGGCGGGCATGGAGCCGACGAGAGATTGGGCACCCCAGTCAGCAATAGCATCTGTTGCCATGCTGGGGTGGGCTCTCAGCGTGGAACCCTGTACTCTGGGGGAGAGGGGAACCAGTGGAGCTGACGGGGGATTGGGCACCCCCGTCGGCTATACGATGTGCAGTCACGCTGGGGTGGGCACCCAGCATGACATAAGGAACTCTGTTTTGGGCGCAGCACGGCCGGCGGGATTGGACACTCCCGTCGGCTACACAATGATGTGTGGGGGAGCACACAGTATCGTGGTGTGTGTGTGTGTGTGTGTGGGGGGCGCGTCGAGCAGGTGATATCTTATCGCTGCTCACTGGAAACGTAGGCCCCTTTCAACTGTACTCCACTGCATTTTGGACTGCTGTCATAGACAGCTCCAGCAGGCATTGGAGAACTGCGGCCGTGCTTGCAAACACACTAACTGAATTGGAAGAGGGCTGCCACACCTCTGAAAACTCGGATGATGGCACTATATTTCTTGCAGATGCATGCAAGCAAACATAAAAATAGTCCATGAAAACACCCAAAGACTGTCATTGAAAATGGATCAGCTTAAAATCTGGGCAGAGCAAGGCAGCTACAGCACAATAGGCCTATTCAAGACATGACTCTCCAAGAAAATCCAGAAAGTGAAGTCCAACCAAATGAATACATCCACCATAGATACAACAGGCCCAAGAGGGGAGGAGGTGTTACGAGTTATATAAAAAGTGACCTAGCCCATGTTAAGAAAACCTTCTCTGGCTCAGTGGAAGAAACTGAATGCGTCCTGATCACCCTACCTGGGAAGAACACATTAACAGGTGTAATATACTCCACACCTAAGACCAGCTAGTGTCTTTTTGACAAACTGGCCCACCAAATAATAGATTTAGGGAAGATTGGGGTCTTGTCCTGGTGTAAGAGTTCAATACTGCATTAGGTGGACCCAGAGCAGACAAACTTGAATGAAGCCTTCCCACACTGGAGATCAAGTCATTGGCACCCTCACCAGGAGAGGCACAGCACATAGTGCTGGCAATATACTAGACTTAATCTTTATCACCCTTGACATCGATAGTGTAGGCTGCCAAGTCCTGCCCCCCAGCTTTGGTGACCACTTCCCAACAACATGCAGCATGAGATGAGTAGACAAAGAGCCATCCATGGACCTACATATCAGACTTGTAGATGCTTCAGACTCTACAGTCCTACAAATTTTGTTGCAAATGTAACAAGAGGAAGAAGGGACAGACTCCAGCTAATTCCTGACACTAACTTAGTCATAGAAGACTTCACAAAGTCATTCCTTACCATCTGCAACCAACATGCCCCCCTTAAACTAAGACAACAAGAAAGTACCATCTGCCCTGGATCACCAAGGCGACCAAAAAACTTATCAGAGTAAAGGACAGAGTATGGGGTAAGGCAAACAAATCATTAAAAACTGAGGACTGGTAACATTTCAAAAAATTAAGAAATAAACGCAAAGATCAAATATGGAAAGCCATTCGTGTTTTTCTCTGTACTGCATTGCACTTAACAGGTATATATTACATTACTTTGTACATTTTTGTTGCTGCTGTATATTCCTGAATGTATTTTATTGTTACTGTATCCCTCTGGGTCAAATGTACCTACCAGTGTATTTTTTATTTGCATATGTAACTTCTGTGTCTATTCTACTGTGTTTGTGTGTTAACCCCCAGGTCGCACCTGGAAGTGAGCCTCGGCTCACTGTACCTTTCCCGGTTAACAACTTTTAAATAAATAAATAAAAGAAAATACCTCAAAGACAAGTTCAAATCTACAACTAACCCAAGGGACTACTGGAGACTAATAAAAAGCATTGAAGGGGGGTGAAAATTCAACTCTAGCATCAGATTTACCTGAGAGAAAGGTACAGAAATTTCCCCTAATGAATTGCAAATACACTGAAGAAATACTTTTGAACTCAACCCAACATCCACTTACAAGATGATTTGCTTTTGATTTCTGAAGAATGTGAGGGAGAGCAATCAGTCAGAACCAGTATTCGAACATTCCACTTCAAGATTATAAGGCAATCTGAAGTTTTTGAAGTGTTAAAAAGATTGAATCTGAAAAAATATCCTGGGATGGGCCAGGTGGAGACAAAATTCATGCAAGATGCAGCTGAGATCATCACCACTGTTCTTACAAAACTGTTTAACAGAAGTCTGATGGAAAACAAATTCCCAGACCCTGGAAGTGCACTAAGATAGTCACCATCTTTGGGGGGGGGTGATGCAAGCATTCCATCTAACTATCGACTCATAGCTCTCTTCTCCATACTATCCAAAGCATTTGTGAGACTAGGAAGTGGACAGTTATATGACTACCCGCAATTTCATGGACTACTGACTCCCAGCAGTCAGGATTTAGGTCAAGGAGGTCCACAGGCTCTGCACTCATGGACTTTGTGGCAAGGTGCATATCAATGTCATATCCTCTCTAGCACACAGCACTGAAAGTATAAGCATACACATTGTATAATATATATATTGCTATATAACAAACCAATCACACACACAAAAAAAAAGTACATAATCATGTGGGGAGTAGTGCAATGCAATGGCTGTGGGGCAGCAGTCTTCCGGGAGACTTTCTGGAGGCTGAGATGCTGCCCCTATTTGCAGACAACTCTCTGCCCTGAGGGAGGAATTTGCCCGTCTTCAGGCCACACTGGACAGCAGTAAGGGAACCTTCCCCCAGGCCAGACTGGATGGTAAGAAGGGAACCTCCACCATCCAGGGAGCACCAGAGCCACCACCACTGCCTCAGAGGTTGCAAAGAAAGCACAGCAGTTGGACCACAGTGGGCTCAGGGAGGGTGAGGATGGTGGAACAGAGGCACACCCAGTCAGTTGTTCCACTCCAAAATCCATACACCATTCTGGGGTAGCACAGCTCCCCTATGGATGCACCCACAGAGGAGATTAAGGAGGCTGAGGACATATGTCACAAGGGAGGCCCACAGGAAGGAGGCAGAGGACACCACAAGGAAAGGAAGCAGCTCCTGGTGGGGGACTCAATTATTAGGGGGATAGAACTGGGGGGAGCAGGGAAAACTGAAGTAAGGTGCCTGCCTGGTGTCATGGCTTGGAGGGACAGGAAGCGCATCCTCAGGATCACGAGAATAGCTGCACGGGAGTCTGAGCTGGACGTCATTGTCCACCTAGGGACAAATGACTCGGCTCAACATGAGATTAGAGCAGTACAGAAGGACTTTGTAGAACTGGGGAGGGGCCTGAGACAAGTAGCACACACAGTATCCTTCTCAGAGGTGCTGCCTGTCAATGGCATGAGTGAGGTGAGGGTACTTTGCACCATGCAATTTAATGAATGGTTGAAAAAATGGTGTGGAACACAGGGGTTTGGCTTCATTGGTGACTGGGGTTCCACCTGGAGGGACACCAGCCTATACTGGCAGGATGGTGTGCATCTGTCCAGGAAGGGAACAAGTCTTTTGAGCAATCGATTTAAATGCTTCATTGGCAAGCTTTTAAACTAGTCAAGGGGGGAGGCACTGATAAGCAGCAGGAAAATCCCAGCCTCTCCCTACAAAACAGGGTACTAAATGAGAAAAAGACCAAGGTAGAAAGGTCAGTGGGGGATGCTGCAACTGAAGGTAAAGCCATCAAAAAATGGAAAGCAATGAGTACCAATGCCCGTAGTCTGAGTAACAAGCTTCCTGAATTAGTGGCCTTGATGGAGGAGGAACATCTGGATATCGTGGCAGTAACAGAAACATGGTTCACACAAAACCATGACTGGGACGTAAACATACCAGGATATACTATCTACAGGAGGGACAGAGAGGGTAATAGAGGAGGAGGAGTAGCTCTTTACATAAGGGAAGGAATCAAAGCAGCAGAACAAAAGGGAAAACAGGCAGGAGAAGAAGCACTGTGGGTAAATTTGGAGACCGGCAATGGCACCACAATCCGCACAGGGGTTGTATACAGACCCCTTCTCAGGGGGAGGAAATGGACAAGGAAATGATAGAAAGTATACTTAGTAAGGCAGAAAAAGGGGAGATATTGCTGATGGGCGATCTGAATATGCCAGATGTTAACTGGAGTGCAGTTGCAGCAGCCACTTCGAAGAGTGGGGTTATTCTAGATGCCCTACAGGGGGCATGCCTTAGACAACTAGTATTGGAGCCCACTCGAGAGGGAGCAATCTTAGACCTGGTTCTCTCAAATGGAGATGAAGAGAGGATCACAGATGTAGAGTGGGTAGCCATCTGGAAACTAGTGACCATCGAACAGTATGGTTCACAATAAACACAGCAATAGAGTAAGCCACAAAGGCAAAGGTACTGGACTTTGGGAGGGCTGACTTTGCTAAAATGGGTGAGTGCCTAAGGAATGCACTAGCAAATGGCAGGGAAGGAGGGTGGAAGAACAATGGGAATAATAAAACTGCCATCACAGAGGTAACTAGCCTTTGTGTGAAGCAAATAAACAAAACTAAATGATGTAAGAAACCACTATGGTTCTCAAAGGAAGTGGCAGTGAAGGTTCAAGAGAAAAGAAAGCTTTCAGGAAGTACAAGGAATCACAGAAGGAGCAGGACAGAGAACTGTATCAGTTAAAGCAAAGGAAGCTGGGAAGGCAGTCAGAACAGCAAAGGCCCAAACTGAGGAAAAGATAGCCAACTCAGTTAAGAAGGGATAAAACCTTTATAGGTACATCAGGAGTGAAGGAAGACCAAGGGAGGGATAGTGAGGCTTAATAAGGGGGAGCAGAGGGTGACTGTGAAAAGGCAGAGATACTAAACAAATATTTTTGCTCTGTATTTACAAAGGAAGAGGGGGAGGTACCTAAAACAAACAGTAGAAACACTCTGGATACAGAAGTTGATACCAGCCCATTTACAGAAGAAAGGGTTCTGAAAGAATTCTTAAAACTGAAGGTGGACAAAGCAATGAGGCCTGATGGGATTCATCCCAGAATTCTAAAAGAACTAAGGGTGGAATTAGTGACACCACTGACTATCCTGTTTAACAAATCATGGGAGGATGGGGTGGTACCCGAGGACTGGAGGAGGGCAGATGTGATTCCCCTTCACAAAAGTGGGAGCAAGGCAGAAGCAGGAAACTATAGACCTGTTAGTTTAACCTCAGTGGTAGGGAAATGATGGAATCACTTCTGAAGGAAAGAATTGTTGAGTATCTAGAGGCCAGAGGGGCACAGGACCCAAGGCAGCATGGATTCACAGCGGAAGATCATGCCAGACAAATCTGATAGATTTCTTTGACTGGGTGACCAAAGTAATAGATCAGGGAGGGGCTGTGGACATGGCCTACCTAGACTTTAGCAAGCATTGACACAGTCCCACACAAAAGATTAATATACAAGTTAGCTAGCCTGGGAGTGGGTCCCAAGATGACAGCCTGGTAAAAATTGGCTGGAGAATGGGACACAGAGAGTAATAGTAAATGGAGTCCACTCTGAAGAAAGGGGGTTACTAGTAGGATACCACAGGGTTCAGTATTAGGACGGGTCCTCTTCAATGTCTTTATAGCGACATTGCAGAGGGACTGGAAGAAAAATTGTCTCTTTGCAGATGACACAAAGATCTGCAACAGAGTTGATGCACAAGGTGGGGTGGAAAGGATGAAAAGGACTTGGCAAGGTTAGAGGAATGGTCAAATGATGGCAGCTTAGATTCAACGCTAAGAAGTGCAAGGTAATGCACCTGGGAAACAAAACCCAGGGAAGAGTACACAATGGGGGTGAGATACTAATAACAACAAAAATGGAAAGGGACCTGGGGGTAGTCATATCAGATGACCTAAAGGTGGGCAAGCCATGTGAGAGGGCAGCAAGGAGGGCTGGGGGATACTGGGATGCATAGGAGAGGCATCACCAGTAGAAAATAGGAAGTTATTATCCTCTGTACAGACAGCTGGTCAGACCCCATCTGGAGTACTGTGTGCAGTTCTGGAGACCCAGTTTCAAAGACATAGACAGGATGGAAGCTGTCCAGAGGAGGGCACTAAAATGGTGCAGGGTCTGCACAGGAAGACATATGAAGAGAGACTTAAGGAGCTTAATATGTATAGCCTCGAGGAAAGGAGGGAGAGGAGACGCAGTAAAACTTTCAAGTACCTCAAGGAATCAACAAAGTCCAAGAGGGTAGCATCTTTCAAAAATAGGGTGTGCAAGAACAAGGGGCACAATTTGAAGATAGAGGGTGGCTCAGAGGTAATTTAAAGTATTTTTTCACAGAGAGGGTTGTGGATGCATGGAATGGCCTCTCCGGAGGTCGTGGAGTCAAAAACAGTGGTGGAATTCAAGCATGCATGGGACAGTCATGAGGCAATTCTAGGGGGTTGGGGTAGAAAGAAGTAGGCTGCTGGTTAACTAGGATCTGCAGCTTATCCAGTAGGCAGGGAAATGGGCAGACTGGGTGGGCCAAGCGGTCCTTATCTGCCGTCAAATTCTATGTTTCTATGTTTCTATGTTTCTGGTCACCACTGGACTGGATTGAGGTGAGACCATGGGTGTGGTGTTCATAAACCTCTCAAAGGCATTGGACCTGCCGGCTTGGTGGTGCTGAGGGTTGAGGCACTGGACACCATACCTTGCAGCATGCTAGTGACCCAGGTTCAGTGACGGACTCAGGTCATCGTGGGTCGGTTGGTGGGGGAGAGGGATTGAGCACCTGATGGCTGCTCTCCCTCTCGGGGGAGGGTTGCAAGCTAGCCCTTCTGTGTTACTGCCATTTCCTGGGTGAACCTAGGTATTGGCAGTGTGGTCAGGGAAGCAACTGAATGGGAGGGGCGGATGTCAGCTGAGGGTCTTGAGTGGAGGTACATCTCGGTGTGCCTCCATCTCATTGGCCCTCCTTGAGTGCCAACATCAGCAGGGGAGGGCACAGAACAGGGGAAAACCCTGCCCATGATCTAGGCAATGAACCCCAGCACCAGGGTCCAAGGCAGGAACTGGGGACAGACTCCAATATGCATGCTCCTCACTGATGAAAAGGGGAGATTTTGGGGGTACCTCCACTGCCCTGCCCAGAGGGGACTCTGAGGCCCTGAAGATAAGAAAGGGGAAGTGTTGCACTCTAGGAGCAGACACCTCGGTACTGCTGATTGGGCCTGGTGATGGGAGTTCTGAGAGAGTGATCAGGGCAGCAAATGGAGAATGAAGAATAAGTTAAAAAAAAAGGCATTGACCTACTGACCACAAGCTCCTTCTATCAAGAATGGAATGGATTGTTTTTTCTATGGAGGGAAGAAGTTGGTTCCAGTCTTACTTAAGCAGTGGGGCACAATGGGTTGTAGCTCAGTGGCTGGAGCACCAAGATAGTATTCTAGGGGCCTGGATTGAAAGAGGGTCACATTTTTTCTTCCTCACTACAATTTGTGATTTACATTGCTTACCAGTGGCTAATACTGCACCAAAAAAAAAATCTAATTGCCATATTGTTATTCCTAGTTGTTGGATATGCAATACCAGAGAAAGAAAATGTGTCCAGAAACTTCAGGTCCAACCATGCAAGCCTATAGCTCAGTGGTTAGAGCACCAGGACAGTATTCTGGGGGCCAGGGTTCAATTCCCAGTAAGTCATATTATTTCTTTCTCATTACAATTTGTTATAGACAAAACTCTATCATTAGCAGGTGTTCTACACCGAGGTGTCCTGCAGGGATCAGTCTTGGGACCTCTATGGCCCCCACTATATGTAAATGACCTCCCACTCGATATTAAGCACTCTCATATAAAGCTTCATGCTGACAACACTGTTTTGGTGTCAAAAGCAAAATCTCAAAAACAAATGGAGCTAAACCTGCAATCAGACTTCAACCAACCACAGAAGTAGTTTTTGGCCTCAAAAATGGTACTCAGCTCCAAGAAGATGCAAGCGACGCTGTTCAGCAAAACAAGAAAGGTACTAGGGAATCAGAGCAGCTGGAAATCAAGCAACTTGACTGGACCCACCTTGCAGCAACAGCTGATTACAAATATCTGGAGGTTACAGTTGATCACTTGTTACCATTAAAATGCTATTCACTGTCACTTAGGAGGCAGAGAATAAATGCAGCAGCAGCATTCCAAAAACTCAGGACTTACTGCCTGGGAAACAACTCAGGGCTATAATTCCCCAATATATATACCTCAGAGAGGTAAAAAAAACAAAAACAGGGATCTAGCAATCCCAATGATTCAAAATTATGAAAAATGTAGTCATGCTACTATATAGCAAAGGTATGGAATACCATCAAACCTGATACCAAGAATACTAAATCTCTGGTGGCTTTTAAGCAAGTCCTAAGTGTAAAACAACTACTTTTGCTAGACATTATCCCCCTTGTGAGCCCCAACTACACTATGAGCACAGAGTAGTGTATGTAATATACAAATTCTCCCCGGTATCCCACTTAATGTGATGGTAACAAGAACAGTCTGACAACTGTATTGTAAGGAATCGAGGTATAGTGGAGTCTACATGTAACTAACACAGTAGTACTGTTTGAATGTATGCACAATATTACCATCTTTGCCACTGTATAGGATGCCTTCCACCTAGGTACAACAGTCTTTGATACTGCATGCAGTGTTATTTATGCTTCCTTACCGAACAACTTTAAAACAGGGCTCATCTGCTTTAAAGTTCTTATCCTGTGTAACAATAAAGGCTATTATTACTACTACTACAAAATCATGACCATGTCAACAATGACTAAGCCAATAATGACCATGCCAATAATGGACATGCCATTATACAATGTCACTTGTAAATCTAGCATTCTCATTGACTGATAGGGTCTTTTATCTATGAGTCTATTCCAGCATAACTCAGGAATAAAGACCCCGTCAGCTGCATGTGTCCAAAAATCATTCTGATCCCCCTGAAAAAAAAAAATTCCCCCATAATGCAATACTGCTACAGTGCTAAACCCCTGGTAGGCTCATTCTCACCTCCCATCATCCCCGTTCAGCTACTGACATATTTTAGGTCTCTGCCAAATGCTAAACTGGGGAAAGTCTTTCTTTATTAAAAATGAGGGCTACAGCTTACAGAAATTAAAGCCATGATAGTGGGCATGCGCCTGCATATGCATAGGTGCATGCCCACTATCACAGCTCCGCTTTTCAGCTGTGATTTCTGCAACTTGTAGCCCTCATTTTTAATAAAGGCTTTGCCCAGTTTAGCATTCAAGAGAGACTTAGAATATGTCAGTAGCTGAACAGGGACTGTGGGGAGCGGGCACAAGCCTACCATGGTGTCAGCGCTACGACTGCAAACTGTCATTGTAATGTTTAGTCTTACTTCATCAGCCAGTGTTGAACTATGCTTATTTCATTTCTGTACAGACAGCAGACATATATTAAGCACTTCAATGCAGGCACCAGGGACAGACCAGTTTTCACACTTTAATGAGAAATGTCAGTTATAATAAAGCACAGCTGACAGCTATGACTACAAGAGAGATAGATACAGTAGATAGATAGACAAATAGATAATTAGATAGATAGATAGATAGATACATAGATAGATACATAGGTGCTGTAGACAGACAGCTACATATATACATATACAGACAGACAGACAGACAGACAGACAGACAGAATAGATAGATAGATAGATAGATAGATAGATAGATAGATAGATAGATAGATAGATAGACAGATAGATAGACAGATAGATAAATACTTTATTTGTATAGCGCCCCATTCCAGAGAATTAGAGCACTTCACATTCACATTTCAAAATCAATATACAAACACATAACATACCAATTAAAAATATTAATTAAATCTGTTTAGGTGTCGGTAATCATCAGTATATTAAAACTATCTATCTATAACTTAAAAGGAAATCTTACTAATATAGTTATAAAACAAATGCCTGATTAAACAAAAAAGTCTTTAGGCCCCTTTTAAAGGTTTCCTCCAAGGACAAGCTGAGGTAGGGAGATTAGTTCTCCCTAGCAACAAAGGACTATTTTTCTGGTGGGGTAATAAAACCCTAAAAACAATTGAAAATACAGAAAACTCTTTATTTTTTTACAGTAAAAAAGGGGAACATTGTATAATTGTAATAAACCACTCCAGGGTGTGGATTATGCTGAGGATTTACCCACTCTGGTTTAGATTTGGTCACTCAGCCTGTGGCCTCAGGACCAAACAACACCAGGCATGGGTACATCCCAGCATAACCCACACCCTGTAGTGATGTATTGCTTAAATAATAGCCACGCCAATACTGAACATACCAGTAATGACCATGCTAATAATGACCCTGCCAATAATGACCATACCAACAATGACCATGCCCATAATGACCATGCCAACAATGACCATGCTAGTAATGACCATGCCAACAATGACCATGCCAATAATGACCATGCCAATAATGACCATGACAACAATGACCATGCTAGTAATGACCATGCCAGTAATGATGATGCCTATAATGACCATGCCAGCAAGGACCATACTAACAATGACTATGTGCATAACGACCATGGCAACAATGATGGCTTGATACCTTCTTGCAAAATTTGCTCCATTTGTAACTGTATTGCCACTCTCTTCTGCAGTAAATATACATATAATAGTTTGCTGCAAAACAGCTGTACCCATGCATCTCCAGTAAATGTGACATGTTGAAGCAAGATAATCCTATCACCTTGATCTATGACCTTATCTTGGAATTATTCTAGCACTTTTACTTGCTGTCTCTTTCACTCTCCCCCTTCCCCTGATACCATGCTAGTCTGTAGCTCACTGCAGTAACTAAAAACATCACCCATATCTTGCAAAATATGTCTTTGTTCATTATATATAATTACACTGACAGGAAAACAACTAAGTCTCAATATACAAACGAAATACACTGTGATAGAGTTGCAATACTTGCAGGTGAACAGTTAGCTTGCTTTTATCACTAAAGCCTCTGACAGAACCATTGAAAAGGAAAGACAAATCCTTAATATCCTAATAAACACTTTGGGACAGATTTTCAGATGAGTGTCTCCAAGATGTGGTATGTTATTGCTGCATCCATTCTTGGCAATTAGCACCACAACATTAGATAATGTTTAAGCACAGTTCCCATGATTTGTGGCAATTTGGGTCCCACATGCATGAGAAAGTGATATATGAGCTATGTTTTTGATACACACAGTCATAAAGCAGTAAAACTATTGCAAATGTAATAAAACATTCAAAAATATCCAAAACGACATTTTGGTGCATTGCAGAATGCAATGTCAACTCAAAATGGGAGTTGCAGCTTCATCTTCACCTTAAAAAATCCTACCCTTTGTTGTTATCCCACACGCAAAATGGCAATATTACACCAGTGTAAACTAACAAGAATATAACATTTGCAAAATAGTTTACCTTGCAAGGTAATAGGAAGCCATCTGAAATATTTGTACATTTGAAAGATTCCCTGTTTATTTCATCTATCTAGATGTAACCTTTTAAGGTACTTTAGCTGTTTGTTTCTTACAAACATGCTTCTTATATTATTTACTGATATGGAGTGTGGTTTGCTTTTGCCACTACAGTATTTAGCATAGCCTGAAACATATTATTGTCAATCAGGATACCAAACAATAAAATCTGATTTAGTTCTCTCAGACATTTATTTTTTTTTTTTAATAACGATTTTTAGTCAATTTTCCATTTTTATGTTATGTAGTCATACATGCATGGAATTTTATTAGATGACTCTGGGCAGACTGGGTGGGCCTGGCAGTCCTTTTCTGCCATCACATTCCTACGTTCCTATGATTTAAATATGTACTCCCTAGAAGACAGGAGGGAACAGGGGCACACAATAGAGACATTCAAATACCTCATAGGAATAAACATGGTACAGGAAGGGAGCATTTCCCCCCCCAAAAAAGATGCTCAAGAACAAGGAGGTCACAATATGAAGCTGGAAGGGGGGCAGCTCAGCGGAAACATGAGGAAGTACTTCTTCATGGAGAGGGTGGTGGACACTTGGAACAGCCTCCCAGCTGAAGTGGTGAGGGCTAGAATGGTCACAGAATTTAAGAATGCATGGGGTAGACACAAAGGAATCTTAGAAGCAAGAGGGGGGTGTAAACCAGAGTCCAAGTAGGGTCTCTGGTGGCACTATAGGTAAGGAATTTAGTGCAGGCTAGATGGGCCAAGTGGTCCTTCTCTGCCAGCAACTTCTATGTTTCTATAACCCAATTAGATATGCAGAGCGATAACTTATGGCAATTCCAAGGGAATATAGGAGGATGCTAAGCTCCACCCACCTTGGTATAGTTGCTTATTAGGAGTCAAGAAGAGGGGCTCTAAACCCCCGTATTTGTGTGTGAGGGGTGTAACCACCATCAGACATTTTTAATCCGTGCCTTCACTCAAGATTATGAACTGTGGAGAAGACTGCGAAATCTCCATATTTTGTAAAGTTGGGTAAAAATGGTGCACCCTTCCTCACAGTAAACATTCCTGACTCCCTCATTTTGTACTTTGGCCGATATGCAAAATTTCAACGGCATACAGATGCATGTCCCCAACTGTGCCCTTTCCCATACATAATTTGTAGAGGCAGCTCTCAACTGGGTTATGTGTGATAGGTCAGGCTTGACCAATAATTTCCCCAGATATCTGTCTATTTTTCTAATTATATCATTTTTTGGTGCTGAAGTTCAATATAGTACATAGGGGCTTTATACAGTCCCTGTAATTTTGTCATATATACAAAGTATATCTAAAACCACACTTCCTGGAAGCAAAATAAAATGGTTGTTTGGAAGGATGCATCTTGGCTGTGTGATACTGGCTATCTTTCAGTTTAGTAGTTATTTAAAATCAGTTGTAAAAATAGGGAGAGAGAGGTATGATTCTGGAAGTAAAGTAAGCATGAAACTAAACAGATGATTATTATTAAGCAAACTAGAAATTAACATTTACTGGTAGTGTAAAAAAATGCTGCAAGTGATACTTTTCATTGGACTAACAAAACAAGTTTTTCTACTGGAAAGGCTTTTAAGAACTATACTTTCATAGCCCCTTCACTGCCAAGGAAATTTCACTAGAAATATTTATTTTAAATACAGAGAAATAACATGTAATTCAACAGTTCTCAATTGCTTGCTATACATTGTATAGGAGACCTGTTTAATTCTTGTTTCTATGCCATTTAAAAGAATAGCACATTGATTATGGACTTCTAAATCTTTTTCTTATTTAGTTTGTTTCTGCTGTACACTGTCTTTGATTTTTTATTATTTTAATTTATAGCCCATGGTTGTAGTATCTGATTTTGCATTAAAACTACCCAAAATGAGTCAATAATATAGAACTAGGGATCAGGCCGTACAGTGTATGTCCAAAGGCACTTAAAGGGTTAATCAGGTCAGTGAAACAAAGCTACATTTCATGCCATACACACATAGTGTATGCAGATGAAAATTAGACAGGGAGTAGCCAAATGTTAAAGTTAATTTATAGCAGTAAAAGTTAAGTAGCATTTACCTGTGGGAAACTGTAAAGTCCCAATATCTGGGTCATTGGTATTACTGTTATAGATCCAAAGTCACCAATGACTGCAGCAAGTTGAGACCGTGATTGGCATCTATAGGTTGGAATAGAAACATTCTGCCCTGTCATAATGGAAAAGGTACCCTCCAGAGATCTTGCCACTACAGTGCAGGAGTCATAGATCTCAAATCCCAGTGTAAGGTTTGGTAAAAGGGCTGGGTCTCTGTTGATCTCATCAATGGCAAAAACCATGGCTTGTATCCAACAGTAGGAGCGAAAAGAAAATTATGACAAGCTACATTAAATACTGTACAATGTAACTTGTCACCCACCCATACATCAGAAGAATACTGCAAAACATGAACCATACATGCTATCATTCAGCACAACTACTCAGCATAAAGCTTTTTAATAAGAATCATCCTGCCTCAAATGATAATAAAGAAGGTGAACGTTTCACGTACAAGAAATACCTGGTATGGGATCACATTAAAGAAGGTGACTACAGTGCAATATTTGTATCCCTAAGATCTAAAGAGCTAGTAACATCTGCTGAAAACATTAGAAATGGTAATATTTAGACACACAATATATTCTCTTCATCTTTATTTCTAGAGAACTTTGCCTAAAAAAAATGGATCACTGTCCTTTGCATTTTCATCTGCTCCTGCTCCCTGTCTATATGATGTCATAAATCTTTGCCTATGTCATCCTGATATGTTGCTGTGGAAATAGTTATGACTTCACAAGCAGAGAATTATGATGTTATATGTAAACATGCAGTTGCAAAAGATGTCCACATGCAAAAATCTTGCTTTCCAGCACAAGTTATTTATAACAGATGGAAAGGAGATAAATAACATTTATATGTATATATATATATATATATATATGTTGAGATCATCTACATTCACTTTCTAAAGGAATTTTATAAATTGTCATAGTTGAGCAACTGATTAGAACAACAGATGAATTGCAAACTGAAAATAATTATTGTAGTGTGTGCAGAAAACAATTTGCCTAGTTTCAAATGCATACTACCGCACATTTTTAAAAGAAACCTTCTAATGAGAACATCAGTAAGTTGTTCAAACTCTTGTGCAACAAACTAGAAAACAAAATGTGGGATACTAGTGACAGCCAGCCAAGCCTTTCACTCTAGATCATTTTAGGATACTTTCATATGAAAGAAAATACACATAACTTAGGGCTGTGCAGAATGCGGAATTCATACAGAACTGTAATTCTGCTTCCAAAATGCTTTTTTGGATTTTTTTCCTCTCTGTTCTGTGACAGATATCAGACTGAATGAATTATGGCTTTTCCTATAGTAACATTTGACTGCCGAACCCTCAGCTGGTCAGGTATTTACTATTAATATAAATATTGACATTCATTCTAACACTTACCACAGAACAGTGAAGATATATTTGTACTGCAGGATAGTTTTCTTTTTTTTGCAGGTACAAAGGTGATTTTTTGGGGGGAGCTGCTCTTGGAGTAGAGGGAGATGGGGGCTAGAGGGGGTTGGAGGGGAATGTATTTAGTGACTGGGTCAAGTGGGGAGAAGCAGGGAAGTTGGTTTTAATGTGTGGTGGAGTGAAGGGTTACAATAAATTATGATCATAACATAACAGCTGATTTTGTGGCGGTGAACTTCACTGGAAGGGTGAGGAGGAGGAGGGTGATTTCACTGCAAGTGCAGAGGATCACTGGATAAAGTGGTCTATATGTAGACTGCATACCCCTTATTGGGAAAATTGCTTACTGTAAAACAAAATGTTTTTATTTAAAATTGGTAACTGGGAAAGGCACATTGGGCCAAGGCTCATTTCCAGGTGTGACCTAGGGAAGAGGGTGGGGATACAATCAAGCAATACAATAGAATTGATGTATACCATACAGATAAGGTGCAAAGGTAATGCAACATAGCAAAACTGCAAAATAACAAAAGTGGATGGCTGGAATGTGACACACTCTACATCCTGAAATACAATCTAACAACTGGTTGAACATGCAAGTGCAATTAGTTTAGGAGATGTAAAACTGACCCCAGAGAGGGGGCCTGAACTGGGGAGGTGAGAGGAACAAAGGGCATGGCAGGTAAGGATCTGACAGGTGCAGGAGGGGGAGGGCAGGAGTTTAAGCTGGTGCTTAAGTGAAGTAGGGGAGGGTGAGAGATGATGCAAGAAGGGAAGAAGTTCCAGAGGGAAGGGAGGCAATAGGAGAAGGCTGACTGCCCAACAGAGGAGCGAGGGTGGGAGAGGGAGAAAGTATAGGGATCTCTGGATTGAAGGGAATATAAGGCAGATGGAATGGGACAGATGAGTATGGAGAGGTGCGAGGGCTGTCTCACAAACCAGTATTTAGAGATGATAGGTACACAGTGATGCAGGGAAGAAGGAAGGAAGATGGAGAGGCAGGAGTAGAGTGTGCAATGATGAGTGTGAAGGAGTGAGTTTGTAACAAAATGACAGAAGGCATTACAGAGGGTGTTCAGTCTGAAGAAGGAAGAAGGAGCTATATCATAAACCACATCTGCATAGTTAAAGACTAGGAGCACCATTTTGGTAACCAGCTCCCAGCAGACATGCAGGATCAGGCAATCTTTATTATGTACAGGGCACCAAGCTTTGGACAGAGCTTGGCATGGATGGCAACAACTTGGGCAGAAAAGTCAAGCCTGCTGTCAAGCCACACACTGAGATACATGAAGGAATAAACCACTTCAAGTGAAGAGCCATCCAGGGTGGAGAAAGAAGGGAAGGAAGCAATCCTGGCCAGTTTATGGCTGGATCCAAAGGTCATGGATACTGTTTTCTTGGTGTTAACCCAGAGTTAGTTGGCATGAAACCATCTCAGGACATTGTGGAAGTTTTGCTGCAGTGAGACTTCCACAGCCACAATTGATGGGTCTGAGGTGTAGAGAACTGTGTCATCTGCATACACGTGAATATGCAAGTTGATACATGCAGAGGGCAGGCCAGTGAGGAAAATGGAGAAGAGGATGGGACCCAGGAGAGCCCTGTGGGATCCCAAACTGGATTGGGAGTGAGGAGGCCAAGATTCCCCCAACCAGTATCGACTGCTGATGACCCAAGAGGTAGGAATGGAATCATTTAACAACAGAGGCTGAGAAGCCAGCAAAACTCAGCTTGCCCAGGAAGAGCAAATCTGTCACCAAATCAAAGGCTTTGGCCAGATTGATGAAAATGGCCACAGTTATGTGCCTTGTATCAATCTCAGAGATGCTGGAATCAGTGACAAGTAGCAAGTCAGAGACGGTGGAATGGTGCTTCCAAAAACATGACTGGAATGGGGAGAGGAAGTTGGAGGAGTGTAGGAAGTCAGAGAACTGTGAGTAAACCAATTTCTGTTGCAGCTTTGAAAGAGAGGGGAGAAAAGAGATAGGACAGAAGTTGCCATGGGAGGAGGGATCACCTCCTTTGTGGTGGGGGAGAACTTTGATCAACCTCCAAGCCTGAGGGACAGTGCATTGGGTGAAGGAGAGATTGAGAAGGTGAGTGAGGGGGAAAGTGATGGCAGGAGTTGAGAGACAGAGGAGTTTAGAGTCCAGGCAATCAGGACTAGATTTGGACTGTCTGAGTGAAGATAGGGCAAGCAGAGTTTCCCAAGCAGAAACAGAAAGGAAATGAAACCCCGGGGGGGGGTGGACAGAGGGAGGGGAGAGAAGCTAGTAGAGTATAAAGAGGATAGAGCACATGTAGTGAAAAACTCATTGAAGTGAGCAGCAACAGAGGATCAGAGACTGGTGTGCCATTTACAATGATGACTGGGGGCTCATATTGGGTTGGGAATAAAGAGGGAGTGGATAGCCTTAAAAAAACTTGGCAGGCAGTTGAGATTGTGCTGGAGGTTGCCCTTGTAGTAGAGGGATTTGGTGGTATGAATGGCCTTTGTGCAAAAGTTTCTAAGTACTCTGTAGAAGTGAAGGTTGGACAGTGAGAGGAAGAATCTGAACTGGGTCCAGGCTTGATCACAGATTTTGCACAAATCAGTGAGATCAGGGATGATCCAAGGGTGGTGGGAAGACTTAACCTTGGACTTCCTGATGGGAGCATGTTTGTCCCAGACAGAAGTAAAGTTCGAGTGGAAGAGGCAGATGGTGAAATCTATGTCAGGGGCAGTGAGAATGGGGGACCAAGCTGTTGCATACAGGTCACCTAGAACAGCATCGTTGTTTAGTGACCATAGGGACATAGACCAGATGTATGGGGGGGCACCAGACTTTCCTGACACAATATGTGATAAAATGGTCACTGAAAGCATCCAGCAATATACCTGAATGCTGGTTTACTGTTCCCCAGCCCTCAATGACAAGGAAGAGAGCTGGGTCAGTATCAGTGGGGCTTGTTCAGGGCCTCTGGATACCTATCAGGGAGGTATACAACAGTTATGGCAGTCATCTTGCAGGGAACCCTGATAGTTGTGTCTCTACAGCAGACACACCTTGCATTCTCCTAATGACTTTAGGATGTTCTGCAGCCTTCCTGCATGTTTGTTTTTTTTTTTTTGTATTTTTTTACAAATCTGAACTGACTCTGAAATGCTCCGATATTAAAAAAACAATATCCAGCTTGTACTGCATATGCGGCATGTAATTCAGCTCTGCTTCCACTGGTCTGATGAAGAAGGTACTGTATAACTCTCGAAAGGTAGTCTCAAGAACAGTGTTGTTAGTTCAATGAAAGGTATCATCTGCAACATAGTTGCTGTTTTTTCATACATTTCAATTCATAGATAAGATCTACTAGACTGATCTGCAGGTGATATCTTCATTTTATTGACTGTAAATAGTCCAAAGCCACCATTCTCATGTTTTGCTACTGAATAGATATTTTCTGTTGGGGACTTATCTTGATAACATAGAAGGGGCTGGTGACTGTCATGGTCAGGAAATCTCTGTTACTTTGCTCTCTTTGTGTTGTAAATAACACTTAGAATGTACCTGGTTATCTTTTTTTCTTTTCTGAATTATAATAATTGCAAATGGAGAGTCTCAGCAGAGCCTACATCATGAAGGATTTGTATTTAGCATTTCTATCTAGTTTTGACTAATTAGTTGCTATTATACAATGGCAAGAAAGAATCTTGGACTGTGATTGGTCAGTTTGGGGCTGAACCCATGGCATTATCCCAGCACGATGCCACAGATCTAATCTCAGCACTGTGAACCAATATGGATGATGCTATAGATATGGAGCACCACCTTTTTTTTTCTGCTTCTCCTCTTAAGAAACAAAAATATTTTTCACACTAATAAAAACATTCTTTAAAATATTATATATATATATATATATATATATATATAACAATGAGCCATTGCATAATAGGAATAATGCATTCCAGGGTGTATGTCATTTGGGATAACGCCACACCTGGGGCATTGGACACACTTGGCCTGTGGCCTCGTGCCCAACCCCCCAAGCATGGTGTTATCCCAGCACGACACACACCCGGTCATGCATTATTCCTTTAACAGCACACATCAGATTTGTGATTCAAGATTTAGTTATTTTAAATTAAAACTGTAATCCACTTTATTTCACCCACATTGTGATGTGTGTCTCTTTTTAAATTATGCAACTTCATCATTGTTTTCATCTATATGAAAATATTATTGGAAATTATAAATATGTGTTATTTATTTATTTTATAAATCCATTTACAATTATTTAAACATTAACTAAAGATGTCTTAAATAGTTTTATTTAAAATTATTTAAACATTAACTAAAACTATATCTTAAATAGTTTATTGTAATAAAATGTAACAGAACAAAAGTAATTCTAAGGACCCAAGGTTTCTGTAAAGCATAAAATACTATTCTAAGGGGTAATGCTTACTCAAACGGTGGCAGTAACACACTCAAAAAGAGAATAAATGTTGGATGTACACTTACCGGCACTCAAGATTTTAAGAACATAGATCAATAGTCTCAAAAATGTTTTCTAAAAAAAGGTTTTCCAATGACCAACTTTATTTAACAAAACCAATGCTTTGTGGTTATATCACTTTTTAGGGCCGTTATCTACATGTGAAACATATTTAATACATTGTTAAACTTAAGATTTCACTAATATAAGCCTTTTGTATAGTACATGCAGTTGACAGCACCTGACCCAGCAATATGGTAATTAATGAGTTGAGAGATATAGAGAGTGAGTGAGTGTGAGTGAGTGAGTGAGTGTGTGAGTGAGTGTGTGAGTGAGAGAGTGTGATTGAGTGTGAGTGAGTGAGAGAGTGAGTGAGTGAGTGTGTGAGTGAGTGAGAGAGAGAGAAAGAGACAGTGAGTGAGGGAGTGAGTGAGTGAGTGAGTGAGTGAGTCAGTGAGTCAGTGAGTCAGTGAGTGAGTATGTTGTAAAGGGAAAAGCAAACACAGTGATCCATTTTTTTTTTTTCTGGAGTAATATCAGTTAAGCCGAAGCTCATAGTAAAGCCTTCTATGCAGAAGTTCCACTCAACTGAAGGTTCCTGGATTAAGAAGTAATCAGAATCAATATTTGGCTGGAAAAAGTCAGCATTCCAAAATGATTCAGAATAAGGAAAAAATAGGACTAGTTTAAAACGAACACACAAAACAAGATACTGAGGATATTAAACAGATGTCACACTTACCCAGCTTTCAAATTATATGAAAACAATCTAAACAAACAAACAAAAAAAACAAGGTTTATGTGCTCCCTTTCAAGTTAACTGTGCTATAATGTTTTCGTGAATGCTGTTCTACTCTTGTAATAATTGCTTTGTCTAATTGAATTAGTTAAGGCTGCCTTTGCTTTTCAAACTGCTAGTGAAAATAATTCAGTAGAATTGTAATGTTTATGATGTCAGAAAATCCCAACTACTAAGGAGCCCAAACTATTTCACTGAGGCATCATACATTTATTTCTCTCTTTTTTTCAAAAGAAATAGACACTTCTCTCAATAACGCATTGCACTTTCATATGTTTTTAATATTCCTTTCCATCTGCGTATGTGTTTGCAATTGATGGAAGTCTTCTTTTTCTTCTCCTTCTCAGATAAAATCTAGTAATGAAATGTTGACTTCTGAACTGTTACGGTATTTATGTTTATCCAGGCAGGATAAGCTCACTAGGCAAGCTTGTTTTCAAGTCCTGCAGCTTAATGAAGTTCAGTTGCAACATAAATATACAACCTAAGTACAAATATATATCAATATCAAACCATCTGCATTACATACAAAATATCAACTTATTAAATTAATAACAATCACATCTAAAGATACAGTATTCAGTTACAGCATTCTTAAAACTGCTCTGAGTTGATAGATTCCTTATGTGAGGGGGACTAGGTCCCAGAAAGAAGCTCTCAAATGATTAAAAATTACACTGTTCTATAAAATATTTAATATTTTAACGGGAAAACAAAACGTATTTTTCTCTAAAGATCCGCATACTGAAATGCTGTGTCTCATTCAAGTATGCTGCATACCTTGTCAGTACATATTTTCTGAAATCACAGTACAGTACAAGGATTCCATCTGTGTTTGCTAGTAATTGACAAAATAAGGGAAACATGAAAAGGATGAGAAAAGTATAAAAAGTTTTGTTTTTTAAAATACAGATATCAAAAGGCAGAAAATCTCCATTCTTAAAAATGTATGGTCTTAACAGGCACATGCTCTGTTTGGTGGAGTAGAGATCCCACATGAACAATCAAAATATAATATTGAAATATATAAAATTCCACTGCTTACGTTTCACAGTATATTGGTGCTGGTTTCTCTTTGAAAGTGGTCACAGGGTAAACTTTGTTAAAATGAACTGGAAAAATTCCTCCAATAATGATGCCTCCATCCATAGCAAACCTCGGGACCTTGGGACCCAGCAGTACAGCAGTTCCTGGAGCAGCCTTGTAAACAGGAGCAGAAAGCACAACCAACAGCAGTGTGGAGTAAAGCATCATGCTCCCTCAGAGTAACTCAATGAAATACTAAAATACAATATTCTTAAATAAAAAAAGATATAGTGCTGAAAATATTGTATCATCAGACTTTGGAATTCATTGTACAAACAAAATGTCTCTGTCTGCCAGTTAAACTCACAGTATCAGAAGCTGAATAAAGTATCCGCCTCCAGAAAGGGTAAAGCATGCATCTTAGATTTGAAATGTAGAGTGAAGACCCTACAAAAACTGTTTGGCTTTCTTTATAGCAACAGAAAGGTAAGTTACAATGCTGATATGCTGTACACATGAATATATGAATGTAAAGCTAACCACCCTTCAGTGGTCTTTGCTTTTGAGAAAGTTTGATTGATTAAAACAAGAGTTATTCACATTACTTGTATGTTATTTTGGTTCGCATTCTTTACAACATCTTAAAACTTTTGAAAGTAGACCAAACGCAAAATATCTTGAGAACAGATTCAATGACTTACAGCTTGCCTGAAGCTACCATAGTAATCTAGTTTTTTATAGGATGCCTTTATTTATCAGTAACATACCTTAAGTGTCCGTCTACCGTAACCTGTAATTAAACATTCCAAGGCAAACCTCCTGACTCTGAAAAACAAATTGACTAGCAATTTTCATATGTATATACAGTATGTATGTGTACAGCACTTGTAAATGTATCTACTGGGCAGAATTGTATTTTGCTGATAATAGTTAAGGAAACACCTTGCTATTTTGATGAATTCCCCTTGGACCCATCCATATACTAAAGCTAACAAGTCGCTGGTGACCATAGGCAGTTTGTTCATGATACTATGTAAAAGATTTCAACTAAAATGAATTGATACAATTATGTGCAAATTACAGTATAGATTAAAAAATATGGTACTTCAACATTGTTATTACAGTAGTTTATATGGTTACAATGAATTATCTTTTAGCAAATGTTCCCTCAATTTAGGATTAATAATGCAATTAAATGAAAGTAAAACATAGAAGGACCAAATCCTGTTATGTACTTTATAAAGTTTATTTACCTTGTTTTTTGTATTAGTAATACACTGCTATACTGTTGCTGAGAAGCAATATATTTCGATTAAAGCATTCTGTGGGCCTGTCCTTCTGTATATATCTACCTGTCTGTCTGTCTGTCTATTTGTAATGCAAGAAAATCTGCACTAAAGTAACATTATGGTTTCTAGATATCAAATGGTAAAGGAAATTCAATGTTATGGTTTCTAGACATGTACTGCATGTTCAGAATAATGTTAATGAACTTAGCCCCATGGATTGTTATTTTATTGAGGAACTTGTATTGTAATAATTACCAGAAAGGATGGCAGGAGACAGTTATGACAGGTCCATGGTTTTTATCCATCTAGCATTTCCCTGATTCCTTCAACAGTATTAAAATAACTTAAATTACATGATGATAACAATTATTCATGCATGTAGTTATGTTCATAAACTGCAGCATGAGCATGGATTACAAGTCTTCACGACATGAAGTTCAGTTTCCTTTCTGACATTGTGAATTATAACTTTAGTAACATTGTTTCATAGGATAGCCATTTTGTTTTTAAATGTTATGTTATTTATTATTTTGCTTGCATCTAGTGGCACTCCTCCCTTCTCCCTAGCTCATTCTGAACACTCTCTGGTGTCTGGTGACACACTCACTATCACTCTTTCTAGCTCAAGCTAAGCACATGGTGGTATCCAGTGGTGGGTTGTATATGCCAGCATGAAAAAAAAGATTGTGACTGGCATTACGGCGATGGGCTCCATGTCAACCGCAAGTTGCAGTCGGCATGGAGCCACACTGTTTGGCACCATTTTTTACATCAGGGGCTTCACTCACACGTTCTTTCATGTAGGGGCTTTGCCCCCACACCCCAACTAATGGATTCTAACTCCAGGTCAGCGTTAGTTTAGGGAAGGGGTACAAGTCAGGGGAAGTGGTTGCCCCCTTCCAGTGGCACTTCTATGAAGGCATGGCGATGTAGTCGATATCAACACATGTTGTCATAGAAATGTCACTGTTAGAGTGGCATTCCTCCAGCAGCTAAACTGCCTCTTCCAGTCATGCACCTAACATCCCTGGGTCTTCTATTGTACCCCCTCCCTCACTCTGGCCCTTTCCAATAACTCCTTGGAGTCTACTGGCACTCTACCATCTCCTTGGCGCATGTCAAGCAATCCCTGGGACCTAGTCATGCATCTCCTTCTCCTTGTCCAGTACCTAACACTCTGTTATACAGCGACTGCTTCTCCTCATCTCCCCAGTCTATGGCAAGCACTCCTTAGACTTCTTTAGCACTCCTACCCTTTCCTCATCCTATGTAAACACTCCTGTGTTTCTAGTGGTACCCTTTTCCTGTCCCTATACCTTTCAAGCACTCCCTGGTGTCCAGTAGTACCCCATCCCTCTTAACATCCTACAACAAGCCTTCCCTGGTGACAAATGGCTCCCTCTCCCTGTCCCATGCAAAGCATGCCATAGTGTTTAATGGCACCCAGTATTTCCCTCTCTTAATTCTAGCACTCTCTGATGCCAAGGGGCACCCTGTCTTTAATGCACTTCCATGCAAATAATTCCTTGGTTTCAGTGGCAACCCTCACCCTTTTCCAAGCCTGGACTAATCACTCATACACACATAAAAACATAGAATTTGATGGCAAATAAGGACCACTTGTCCCACCTTGTCTGTCCATTTTTCCCTACCTACTATATTACCACAGACCCTAATTGATCTCCTGTTCTACCCCCAACCCCACTCTTGCCATGCTGCTAAGGTTCCCTTATGCCTATCCTATGCATTTTTGAACCCTGCTACAGTTTTTGTCCCCACCATCTGCACTAGAAGGCTGTTCCAGGCTCCACCACCCTTTCTGTGAAGAAGTACATTCTCAGATCTCCTGAGTCACCTCCACCCCCCCCCCCGGCTTCAAAGCAGGATCCCTTGTTCTTGAGCATCTTTTTTTATGAAAAAATGCTTCACTCTTGCACTTATTTATACCCATGAGGTATTTGTAAGTCTCTATCATATCCCACCTCTCCCTCCTTTCCTCTAGGGTGTACTCTTGCCTTGTAGGATTTTTTATGCAGACCCTGCACCATTCTGGTTGCCCTCCTCTGGACTTCCTCCACTCTGTCTATGTCCTTCCAGAGATGAGGTCTCCAGAACAGGACACAGTACTCGAGGTGAGGTTTCACCAGTGATCTATACACAAGTAACACCACCTCCCTCTTTCTGCTGGTGATATCTCTCTCTATGCACCCCAGCATCCAATTAGCTCTCCCAGCTGCCTTGTCAAACTGCTTGGCCACCTTTAGGTCAGATATGATTACCCTAAGTTTCTTTCCTGTTTGGTGGTCATCAGTATCACTCCCCTCATTTTGTAGTCTGCCCTTGGGTTTCTGTGCCCTAAGTGCATTATGCTGCACTTTTTTTTGCATTGAAACTTATCTGCTATACCCTTGACCACTCCTCTAACTTTCTCAGATCACCAGTCATTTTTCCACTTCTCCTAGAGTGTCTACCCTATTACAGATTTTAGTGTCATCTGCAAAATGGCAGATCTTCCCATCCAGCCCCTCTGCAATGTCACTAATAAAGACACTGAAGATGACTGGTCCCAGTACTGATCCCTGTGGCACCCTCTTGGTCACCCTCCCTTCCCAGGCGTGAACTCCATTTTACCACCACTCTCTGTTGCCTATCCCTCAAAACAGTTTTCTTACCCAATTTAACACCTTTGGACCCACTCCTAGGCTGCTCAGCTTACTTATGAGTCTCCTATATGAAACAGTGTCGAAGGCCTTACCGAAGTCAAGGTAGGCCACATCTACCGAACCACCCTGATCCAATTCTCTGGTCACCCAGTCAAAGAAATCTGTTAGAACAATTTGACATGACCACACCCTTGTGAATTCATGCTGCCTCACATCTTTTAAGCTGCTAGATTCAAGATATTCTACAATCCTTTCCTTCAGTTGTGATCCATTAATTCCCCATCACCAAAGTCAAGCTGACTGGCCTGTAGCTGCCAGCCTCCTCCCTGCTACCATTTTTGTGAAGTAGGGCTGCATTTACCCTCCTCCAGTCCTCCAAAACCACTTCTGTCTCCAGTGAGTGGTTGAACAGGACTGCCAGAGGTGCAGTCAGTACCTCCCTGAGCTCCCTCAGTATCCTTGGATGCATCCCGTCTGGCCCTATTGCCTTATCCACTTTCAGATTAGTGAGTACCTTCAAGATTCTCTCCTCAGAAAATGGACTGGTGTCTACCTCTCTTGCTTTGATGCTCCTGTTATTCTTCTGTGGCCTCTCACCTTCCCCTTCCTCTGTGAACACTGATCAAAAGTATTTGTTCAGGATGTCTGCTTTTTCCTGGTCCCCCTCTACCCAATCTCCCCTCCATTCTTAGCCTTACAATCCCTTCCCTAGGCTTTCTTTTTTCACTCAAATACCTGAAAAATATCTTGTCTCTTTTGTTACTGTGCTGGGCTATTCTCTCCTCCGTTTGCATCTTTGCACTCCTTACTGCTTTCCCTGCCTCCTTCTTTTTCTCCTGATACACCTCTCTATCCTCCACCCTCTGAGTCATCTTATACCTCCTGAATGCTAACATTTTTGACCTACAGTACCTTCCCAGCCACCTCTTTTGAGAATCAAAGTGGTCTCTTTCTCTCCTTGCTTTTGCTCACTTTCCTCATGCAGAGCTTTGTTGCCTTCAGTATGGCCCCTTTTACCTTCACTTGCTAGTGTCACAGCCTCCCTGTCCCTAACCTAAGCAAGGCACATCCTGGTGTCTAGTATTACCCCTCTCTCTATCTAACTGTGACTGATGTTTGTGACACCTATAGAATTTCACCTCCCTCCAAATGACAACTGCCATATCCCTCTTCTGCTGCCATCTGAGTCAAAAAAATCAAACCCCCCTAATATAATAGAAGCAGTTTAGGGTATTTTTAAGCAGACAGTGGCCACCTGAGGAGGTGAAAGGAAGATTGTGAAGCCAATGTCTGAGGGAGGAGTTGAGTTAGAGTGGGAATGCAATTAGACCCCTGGGTGTCTGGTCTGAGGATGGAGATTGGTGCCATTTTTGGGGATGTGATAGGTGGATAAAGCAGGGAGAGATTTGGGACCAGTAATACAGGTAAGGTTTTTCATTTCTTACCTGGGAGGAAAGGGTGTGCAGCACTACAAATGGGTCTCCCAGTGCTAGACATCAATTATGGGCACCCAGTGTATAAATTGTAAGGGAGGCAAATCTTTCCTGGCACTCAGGATGGGCTCACAGCACATGACTAATTTGTTAGGTGGGGATCATAGGGGAAGCATACCCTTCAAAGGCTTATCTGCTGCAGACCCTTCTTCACAGAGCCTCCAACTTCAGCACTACCTTTGGTCACCCAATAAGTGGTACTGCAGTGGGGCATGGCCCCCTCACCCTCCAAAACAGAAGAGCATCCAATTGAATGATCAATCCCTCTGCCCCACTGGCCCTTCAATGCTAAGGGTCTGACACTCATGGCCCTACTCCATGCATAAATTATGCTAGTACTTGTTTCAGTCCACTTCATAGACAATGGCCTTAATGTGTTACAGCAGCAACACAACTTCACTTAACTTTTTGCATCTATATGTCACTTTTTCAACAGCTTTGCAAAATGCACTGACACTTTAAAGAGCAGCTTACACCTTCAGGAGAACGAAAACAAAGCATAGTATTTAAACACAGTTCAGCTTGTATTTCACATTAGTTGTGTATGCCTCCTCCACATTATTAATTACTGAGGTAATTACATCTACTATCAAGGTTTTTATACTACAGTACAACATTAAAGTGGCACTGCATCACTGAGAAATAAATAAAATATTACTATTAAACAAGGTGCCTAATGCTATAACCAAACAATAACAACCACACAGTGTAACTCAAGACACAATAAATTAAAACTATTATAAATCAGCAGAGTCTCTGTACCTTTAATTCTGTGTACACCGTGCTGTCATGTGGGAGAGTTAGGAGAGAACACCAGTTCAGTGTCATGGGGGACAGAGAGTTGGACTGAATAGTAAAAATAAAAATAAAAAATCTAAACTTATAAATCACTTGAGCTAAACACAGATTATTTGTAGTAAGATAATAGGGCCTCCAAGGGGGTGTCTCTTATGGTATTAGAGTCTCCTCTTGTGAAATTTGGGATGACAGAACCACACTGCTTTACTTTACTTTATGGTCCTTTTGCCCAAACCACATGCTCTGAGTCTCTTATACCATACTAGACACAGCTCAGAGGTCTTATTAACTTATATTGTAGTAGTATTATTAAATAAATATGAATACTATATATATATATATATATACTTAATCATTTTACTAAGGACATTTGTTTGAAAACAGGATCCTTTGGCCCTTGAATTTCTTTTTTTTTCCTCTTATAATTTGCTTATCTCCTGTGCTGCCCTGGCTACCCCCTTCCTATCAGCCCCCCTCCAGACCCATCACCCTGCTTCTCTGGGACTTATCTTACCATCACTGTCCTCTGCCACAGGACTATGACATGTGCCCAGTCAGTGGTAAGGGGCCTGTGAGGGGTTGGTTGTCATCCTGCAGCCAGAGTGTTTTTCCACCAATTTTCTCCCATGGCCCACAGGATGTGCAAATGGTGCAATGTGCAAGCTCCACCACTGCGGAGACACTCCCTGGCATGTTGAACGTGAGTTTCCTTCCCTTTCTTAGTGATGTCATGTGAGCTGCCAGTTAACTGCCAGTAGGTGGCAATCAGACAGCAAGAAGAGTAACCCCCTTCCCGAGGAAGGAAAGCAGTCCTATGGATCCTCAGTCCTCCCTCACCCTGCCAGCCCCCAAGTGACACGCATCTGTTTCTGAACCTGGGTCGTCAGTGTGGCAGGAGATGAGGCAACTGGTACCTCCACCCTTTACTCCACTGGGCCTCCTTGACCCTTGAATTTCATCTGCTTCTGTTGTTTGCCTGCACATGAAGTCACAGTGTCCTGCTCATGGCATCATAATTATTTGCATAGCAACCAATCAGAATTCATAAAGAGGGGATTATGACATCACATGTTGACAGGTAGCAGGAGCAGGCAAAGTCTGAGGGGCCAGTATCTGATTTTCAAACAGCTGTACTTAGTAATAAAGAACAAGAAACAAATGTATACAGAAAATATGTGAAATATAAGCAGAACTGTACATAAATGATATGTTTTGAAGTTTTCTGCAAATGCCACAGGCTCTTTTAAACTCCTGTATTTCCATTACATTGGAGATCACTGCTAAATAAGTTGAACAGGACATGTACAAGTAATGAAAAAATCAATCAAAGGTGTTGAATATGATGTGTAAAATCCTGTACATGCAGTCTGACAAGAGCCTTTTTCGTAGCTGATTTGTAATGATATCAGAAAGTGAAATATCAGCATTGACTAAACTTCTGGAAAACACTCTTCCAAAACAGTGACTGTGCCATCTCTGCTCCTTGGTAAACAGGACAAGAACACACTTTTAATCATGTAGCACATGATTACAGGACAGGAAAGCAACAATCAGCTGTCACACACAATTAATTTATTCATATGATGCAAGAAAACAACTCAAATCATTCGCCGCTGGATATTTTTGAATATGAAGCCTGTCATTTGAGACATCGATGGAAATAATGTTGATTCAGTTGAATTCGACTAATATCTATATAAATATGCTGCGGTACTACTTACAGTATAAGCCCACATGTTTAAATCTTTGCATTTGGCTCAACAATCAATCAACCCAACAAAAAAAAATTAAAGCTCTCAGCTACACAAGGTAAGTAGCTTAATCTTTTATTAAACATTAGTTAGAAGGAATGTAGGCCCTGTGCATGCTGTGGATCTTAACATGTTTTAAATCCACCCCAGCACTGTCTCCATCCACACTACAAGTCTTGATAAATATCAAGTCATAAAATAATTTTTAAAGATGTTCAGAGCTAGCATGGTTTTCACTCACATGTCTGGATGAGAGTAGAAATGGTTTCTGCTATAACCCTTTAAAGAGGCACTGTGGTGAGAATTGGTGGCATCAATAAATTCAGAATTTGGATCAGTGTATCCTCAATCTGCCTCATGCCAAAAATTAGATCTGTAGGTTATGTTATAAGTCATTTTGTAACCCTTAATTCACTGCTTGTTCAAAAAAAAAACAGTTTCAGAGAAGAGCTACCGATGATGTCATCTTCTGAACTCACAACCTAATCCTCCCTGCAAGCTACCTTACACAACTTATTTCTCCTACGTTAATTAACCTGCAGTTGTACCAAACATCTGAAAAAGGAAAACTAACACTGGTGGGTCTGCACATGCACTTCCATAATGTGTGGATGCAAGGTGCAATATATCAGAATGTGACCGGGGGAGGTGGGGGAATATTACAACAAACTTGGCTTTACAATGAAAAAGTTGTGTGCAATTTTTAAAATACTGCAGGTATGGGATTTCAAAATGTCACTAGGTTGCCACTGTGGAATGCAGCAATGACACAATCTTAGAAAGTAGCTGGAACATATAATTTCAGAATGTGGTGGTGATTCTCAATTTCAGAATGCAGCGGTGATGCACAGGTTCAGAAAGTGGTGGTGACACACAGGTTTGGAATGCAGCAGTGAAGCACTGGTTCAGGATGTGGTGGTGATGCACAGGTTCAGAATGTGACAGTGATACACGTTATGAAAACAGTGACGTGCAGGTTCGGTATGCGGTGGTGACTCACAGTCTCAAGATGCGGCATTGATGCACAAGTTCAGAATGTAGTGGTGATGCTCAGTTTTGGACTGTGCCAGTGATGCACAATTTTGAGATGAGGTGGTGCTGCACAATTTGAGAATGCAGTGGTGATGCACAGGTTCAGAAAGTGGCAGTGATGCACAGGTTTGGAATGTGGCAGTGACGCACAGGTTTGGAATGTGGTGGTGACACACAGTTTTGGACTGGGTCAGTGACGCACAATTTTAGAATGCGGTGGTGATGTGCAATTTTGGAATGTGGCAGTGACGCATAATTTAGGAATGCAGTGGTGACACACAGATTAGAAATGTGGAAGTGATGCACAGGTTCAGAATGTGGAGGTGATGCACTGGGTCAGAATGCAGCATTGACGCACAGGTTCAGAATGCGGTGGTGACACACAGGTTCAAAAATGTGGTGGTGATGCACAGGTTTGGAATGTGGTGGTGAAGCACAGGTTCAGAATATTGTGGTGATACACAGGTTCAGAATGTGGCAGTGATGCACAGGTTTGGAATGCCGTGGTGATGCACAAGTTCAAAATTTGACAGTGACAAGCAGGTTTAGAATGTGACAGTGATGCACAGGTTCAGCATGAAGTGGTGACACACAGTTTTGGACTGCACTGGTGATGCACAATTTTGGAATGCGGTGGTGAAGCGCATTTTGAGAATGCAGAGGTGATGCATATTTAGGAATGTGGTGGTGATGCACAGGTTCAGAATGCATCTGTGATGTACAATTTCAGAATGCATCCGTGACGCACTGGTTCAGAATATGGCAGTGACACACAGGTTCAGAATGTGACAGTGATGCTCAGGTTTAGAATGCAGCAGTGATGCACAATTTCAGAATGCAGTGGCAACACACAGATTCAGAATGTGGTGGTGATGCAGTGGTTCAGAATGAGTTGGTGATGCACAATTTCTAAATGTGATGGTGACGTATAGTTTTGGAATATGGCAGTGATATATAGTTTCAGAATGTGGCGGTGACACTCAATTTTGGAATGTGGCAGTTATAGAAACATAGAAACATAGAATTTGACAGCAGATAAGGACTGCTTGGCCCACCTAGTCTGCTCATTTCCCTACCGAATGGATAAGCTGCAGATTCTAGTTAACCAACAGCCTACTTCCTCCTACCTCACACTAGAATTGCCTTATGTCTGTCCCATACATTCTTGAATTCCCCCACTGTTTTTGACTCTATGACCTCCTCAGAAAGGCTGTTCCATGTATCCACAACCCTCTCTGTGAAGAAATATTTTCTCACATTACCTCTGAGCCGTCCCCCATCTATCTTCAAATTGTGCCCCCTTGTTTTTGCACATCTTTTTTTCTGAAAGATGCTACCCTCTTGGACTTTGTTGATTCCCCTTGAGGTATTTGAAAATTTCTATCATGTCCCTCCCTCTCCCTCCTTTTGGACTGTGCCAGCGATGCACAATTTTGAGATGAGGTGGTGCTGCACAATTTCAGAATGCGGTGGTGATGCGCAGGTTCAGAAAGTGGCTGTGATGCTCAGTTTTGGAATGTGGCAGTGATGCATAATTTCAGAATGTGACAGTGACACACACTTTGGGAATGTGGCAGTGACAATTTTGGAATGTGGCATTAAAACACAATTTGGTGTGGATGTGCAATTTTGGAATTTGGTGGGGATGCACCAGTTCAGAACATGGGAGGGATGTGCAACTTCAGAATGTGGCAGGGATGCACAATTTTAGAATGTGATTGCAACACATAATGTCAGAATGAGGTGGGGATGTAATGCACAATTTTGAAATATGGTGGGTGTGTACAATTCTGGAATGTGGCAGAGGCAAGCAATTTCAGAATATGCTATGTCCTGTCACATTCCGGCAGCATACATCCCCACTGTATCCCGAAATTGCCAGTCCCCACCAAATTCCTCAATCTGTGTCCTTGTCACATTCCAAGACTGATTGTTCCACCACATTTTGAGATGGTATATTCCTGCTACATTCTGAGATTGCATGCCCCCCACCAACATTTAAAAATTGCCCACTGCCTTGACATTCTATGCCTTGGTTCAGTGCTGCATTCCAAAACCACCTTCTGACATGTTCTAGAGTGCCATGCATCTGAACATTCTGGAAATGCAAGTACTGCAGCCAACCCTATGTCAATTTTTTTTAAAGGATTGCTATAGCTACAGTTTCTTAAACTTTGGAGAGGCAGGTCCTATTAGGTAGCTGACAGGGAGGACTGAAGCGTGAGTTCAAGAGGTGACATCATCAGTGGCTCTTCACTAAAACTGCCTTTTTTGAATAGGTAGTGAAAACAGGATTACAAAACAGCTCATAAGTTTAAAACAAAGTAATGTAGAAACCTAATTTTTGGTATGAGATTTATTGGGGGTATGCTTATTCTAATTCTGCAAACCAGTACTTTTAGCAGGAGTCCCTCTTTAATTGGGACAGTTCTAGCTACAGTGTGTAAAGGCAGCATGGTTCTATGTGTTGGAATAAATATGAATTTTTTTACGGTGAAAACCAGTTTAACACCAGCAGAGTGGATACACAAAACTGTTATTAAGAATGGTTACTGTGTGGATGTACTGAAATGGCTTAACTGAACTAGTTTTAAAAATGGTTTTAAAAATGGTGCTGTAGTGTGGGAAGGGCCTTAGATTCATTTTGCCTTAGTGTGGGATTCTGTGATTTGCAAGTGAATACCAGTGGCAGCCTACACGACAGCATGATGTGCTGTGACCATAGCACTGGGTTACCCTGGTCCCATTTTATATAGTTTTCAGATTCATAATACATAATTTATAAATGGCACAGTTAAACTGTAGCACTTTACTAACATAGTACCTCACATACTTTATTGCCTTCTGAATGATTTACAATAAAACAAAGAGAATATGTCAAATGACTTAATGTTGCAGACATTTTCCAGTTCAGCATGATAAGAATATTTGGAGTAAAACACAACATTCTTACAGTAATGAAATGTCTTCATGTATTATCTTCTGAAGCTTTTGGAAACACAGACTATGACAGCATGGGAGATACTGACTTATAGTAGTAAAATAAAATACATTTATTCATTTTAGTCTTTGGTAACCGGGTAAGGCCCACATGCCTGTTTTCAGGGGCAACCTGTGAGCACTGGATGGTTAAGTCACTTGCTTAGAGTCACACAGCATGCAAGTGGATGTTGGGAGACTTAAACCAAGGTCTGGTCTGCTGGATGTACCAAGCTTGTTCAGAGTTCGTTACTCTAACCTCTAGACTATACTGCCAGCCCTAAAGAATTGTGCATGTTTTCCAATGCTGCAAAATGCTTCAGAAACACATTTTCATGCTGAAAATCCCACCTTTATTTTCTGTATCTCCATTTATATATGCCAATAATCAGAAAATGGTGAAAATGTTTCAATTTTATATAAAATACCTGTAACAAATTATGCTGACATGTTTAAAACAGTTTGACAGCCATGGTAATATCTTGTAATCATTCTGACCTCTTTAAATATGTTGATGTGTTGTTAACACATCAGCACTGCTGCTGACGTGTTTTAAAGGATAATTGTGCCAAACTTGTAAGTATTTTTATGTTCACCATATGCACACGTGCAGTGAACATTTTGTTAGGAGAGTGGCTTTTGAAGGGTGTGACACTGTAAATCCAATGTAGAATGGTCTGCAAGGGACTTGTCAGTGCCACACCAATCATCAGCCAGGCTGAGCATGACACTGATCTGGCTTGCTGGGCAGAGACTTTGTGTATTTCAAAGGAAAGAGCTGATCCAATCATAGGTTGGCTCTTTCCTTTGATCTTCATGACCTAGCAAGCACAATTGATCTGTCATGATCAGCATTCCGTACTTAAACTACACCCTGCAAAAGAAGAAAACCATCCATCAATGTCTTAGTTTTCCAAATCCCCTATCTCATGGTGTGATTGTTAATTTTGAGCTATAGTGAGTGTTCTGTATAATTATGCTTCATCGTGCAGCCCTTGCCATGCAGGTACTAGCCTGCAAGGGGCTAGGTAGGAGTGGGGCACAATGTACATAATACACACACACACACACATGTTCCATACTGAAAAGAAAAAAAAATATTCACTTGCTGCAAAATGTATTTACACCTAGCTTGCCATAAATTACATTTGAAGATAGCAAATATAAGCCTCACAATCCCATCATCAAGGTTATGTTGTGTCAATAGAAATCCACCCACCACTTCCACATATGTAATAGCTTGCCATGTAGAGTCCTTCCATTTAATGGCTAGATCCCTCTAGACTGCTTGTACATAAGAACATTGTATTAAAAAATGGGTTATAAATTCTTCTTGAGCCACAAAAGACTGTCTAGGGCACATCTTTTCAGGTAAGATCTTATGCTTAGCATTTCCATTTACATTAAGTCTGCCATGACTACAAAGCCACATAACATCCCATATCCTAGGGGGGATCCTTTTATCCTGTAACCCCTTAAGCATCTTCCCATGGTATTGTTCCGGTATGCCTCTAAATTCAGGGATAATATTGTGCACTTGTGATTGTCTGGTAGTATAGACAGTCTTACTAGATTTGGACAAAACCTGGTCTGGTAATATTTTCCATTTTTTTTATTTATTTTGAATACAGGCTGAAGGTATACTGGGAAGGATTGCACTGTTAAGGGACTACCTCCCAAGGCATTTGATACAGTCCCACACAAAAGATTAATACACAAGTTAGCCAGCCTTGGAGTGGGTCCCAAGGTGGTAGCCTGGATAAAAAATTGGCTAGATGACAGGACAGGACAGGTAGTAGTAAATGGAGTCCACAGTGAAGAAAGGAGGGTTACTAGTGAGGTACCACAGGGTTCAGTACTGGGACCGGTCCTTTTTAATGTCTTTATAAGTGACATTACAGAGGAATTGGAAGGAAAAGTATGTCTCTTTGCAGACGACACAAAGATCTGCAACAGGGTTGATACACAAGATGGAGTGGAAAGGATGAGAAGGGACTTGGCAAGGTTGGAGGAATGGTCAAATATAAGGCAGCTCAGATTCAATGCAAAGAAGTGCAAGGTAATGCACCTGGGAAACAAAAACTCAGGGGAAGAGTACACAATGGGGGGTGAGATACTGACAACAGTAAAAATGGAAAGGGACCTGGGGGTAATTATATCAGATGACCTAAAGGTGGGCAAGCAATGTGAGAAGGTAGTAAGGAAGGCTGGGGGGGTACTGGGATGCATAGGGAGAAGCATCAATGGTAGAAAACAGGAAGTTGCTATCCCTCTGTACAGACAGTTGGTGAGACCCCACCTGGAGTACTGTGTGCAGTTCTGGAGACCCCATCTCTGCAAAGACATAGACAGAGTGGAGGCTGTCCAGAGGAGGGCAACCAAAATGGTGCAGGGTCTGCACCAGAAGACATATGAAGAAAGACTAAAGGAGCTTAATATGTATACACTTCAGGAAAGAAGGGAGAGAGGGGACATGATAGAAACTTTCAAGTACCTCAAGGGAATCAACAAAGTTCAAGAGGGTAGCATCTTTCAGAAAAAGACATGTGCAAGAACAAGGAGGCACAATTTGAAGATAGAGGGGGGACGGCTCAGAGGTAATGTGAGGAAGTATTTTTTCACAGAGAGGGTTGTGAATGCATGGAACAGCCTCCCTGAGGAGGTCGTGGAGTCAAGAACAGTGGGGAAATTCAGGAATGCATGGGACAGACATAAGACAGTCCAAGTTGGGGGTTGGAGGAAGTAAGTTGTTGGTTAACTAGGATCTGCAGCTTATCTGTTAGGTAGGAAAATGGGCAGACTAAGTGAGCCAAGCAGTCCTTAGCTGCCATCAAATTCTATGTTTCTATGTTTCCCTGTGGGTTCCATACTGTATATAAATGTCTAAGCCAGTGGTCTGCAAATAATATCCAGACATCATTTTGCAATCTAGCCATATCTATAATATTTCTTCGAAAGAATATACTAAAATAAAACATAATGGGGTTAATCCACCTTATGCTATGGGAAAAGAGATGGGGAATTTTGTTTTTATTAAGTATTGTACAACAGGGGTGTCACATCTGGATAAGGATAAAAATGCCAGTATGGTGGAGGGGACAGATGATGCTATCTCTGCCAAAAGGGTATGGTTAGCCCTCAAGGCCCTAAAGAAAGACAAATCTCCTGGGCCGGATGGCATTCATCCGAGAGTACTATGGGAATTGGTGGACATACTGACTGCACTCCTGGCGGAGCTCTTCAACAGGTCACTTGAGACAGGGAGGGTACCGAGGGATTGGCGAGAGGCACATGTGGTGCCAATCCATAAAGGGGGGTAGAGGGAAGTACCAGGTAACTATAGACCCATCAGTTTGACCTCGGTGGTGGGAAAATTAATGGAGGGTATACTAAAGGAACAATTGCGGGTGTACTTGGAGGAGGTGGGAGGTCTGGATAGTTGGCAACATGGGTTTGTGCCAGGTATATCATGTCAAACCAATCTTGTGGAGTTCTACAAATGGGTAATATCAGAACTGGACAGGGGAAAGCCTGTGGATGTATTATTCTTGGACTTCAGCAAGGCATTTGACTCTGTCCCCCACAATGGTCTGGTGGAGAAACTGATGGGGTTAGGAGTAGGCCCTTTGATGGTCAGATGGATTGAAAACTGGCTAGCTGGACACACCCAGAGAGTAGTGGTCTGTGGGGGCTTTCAAACCCTAGAGAGGTTGGTAGTGGAGTACATGAGGCCTCGGTCCTGGGCCGATCTGTTTAATGCATACATATCAGACATCAGGGAGGGTATAGGATGTGAAATGAGTCTCTTCACTGATGACTCCAAGATGGGAGCAGTAGTTGAGGAAGAAGAGGGGAGGTTGGCCCTGCAAGGGGACCTGGACACCCTTGAAAGCTGGGCTCACACATGGAAATTAAATTTCAATATCACCAAGCGCAAGGTCCTGCATCTTGGGCGGGGAACCCTAAACACAGATACACCCTGGGAGGGGAGGTGCTGGAGGCCTCAACAGGGGAAAAAGACCTAGGGGTCATGGTGGATGCATGTATGAATAACTCTGAGCAGTGCAGGAGCAGCTAGCAAGGCAAACAGGATGTTGGGATGTATTGTAAGGGGATCACCTCTAGGAGCAAGGAAGTGATTCTGCGCTGTACAATGGACTGGTTAGACCACACCTTGAGTACTGTGTACAGTACTGGAGACCACACTTGAAAGGGACATACAGCTCCTGGAGAGAGTACAGAGGAGGGCAACTAAGATGATACGAGGGCTAGGGGATTTGACGTATGAGGACAGACTTGAGGAGCTCTGCCTGTTTTCATTGGAGGAGAGGAGAGATGGGGGGACATGATTGAGGACTTCAAGTACTTCAAGGAAATAAATAGGGTAAACATGGAGGGGATCTTTAGACTAAAGCAGCGAGGTATCACCAGAGGGCATGATTTGAAGTTGGAAGGTGGAAGGGTGAGGGGGAAAGAGGAGGAGGTTTTTCACTGAGAGGGTGGTGGACCCTTGGAATGCACTGCCTGGTGAGCTGGTTCAGAGATCCACAGTGGAGGGCTTCAAGAGAGGGTGGGACAGACACAGAAAGTGGATGTATCAGATGATGGCCTGGCCCAGGGGGGTGGGAATGGATGATAGGGGTTTCTGGAACAAAGGGGGGGGCCTCGGCACCCAACTAGGGATCTGAGATTCGAGCAGACTCGATAGACCGTAAGGCCTAATCTGCTGGCAAATAGTATGTTAGTATCACATCAACAAACGGAAATTAAAACAAAAATAAACAAACAACAAATCATGTCACTGGAACATCTGAATCAGTGATCCAAGGTAGATTACACCATACATTGCGAATATATTGATCTGTTTGAAAAGCCTTTTCTTTATAATATAAACATCGCATTTCTTTACAAACATTCCCCACAATATCATCATATGTCAAAAGCTTTTGTTGCAAAGTAAACAAACAACGAGCATTCCAAATATACAATTTAAGAATAGAAAACAAGACAGATAAAGTACTAGAATCCCAAGAGGACCACTCTCTGCCATAAGCACCATAAATCAAAGATTCATAAGAAAGACTTTGAAAAGGTACCACATGCCAACAAGAGGCCACATAGGACCAAAAGGATTGAATGAAAGAACACATAAAAAACAGATGAGACATTGTTTCGTATCACTGCACACATTGAGTCCTACTACAAAATCTTTCTTCTAATGCCTTATTTGTTTTGATTTAATTTAACATTCAACTTTTATGGCAACAAAGCCACAAAACATCCTGAAATTTGTAAGGTACTCAGACATGTAAACAATCGCATAACATCAGGTGTCAGATACCTTGGGCATAAAGGTAAAGTGATGGGGTCCTTAAAATGTTTATCCTGTACCATTGAATAAAGCAATTTCTTGGAGAAATTTAAAACAAGGTTGGATGTAATACCCCAGCATTTAAAGCACACAAAAACAAATCTATAATAATCAGACGAAAAAGAAACAGTTTAAAAATCTTCAGGGAATCAGAACTCCAACCACCATACCATGCCCAAATATGGGATGAAACAGCGGTGACCAACTAGTAGTCCGCCCACTACAAACAGATTAACAAATAGATTAACAAACAAAAATTGAATAAACAAAAATAGAACAGGATTAACCATATTCAAGCCCCCATCCACCACCTTTAGATACAACACATTACGTTTAATGGGATTTAATCTACTGCACCACAGTGCTCGAAAAAATAAACCAAAAAGTGTAGCATCCCGTTCCTTAGGAGGGGGGAAAAATCACACTCATATACAAAAATAGAGGCAACAAATAAGTCCAAATCATGTAAACCCGTTTGAGCTTACCCATAGTACACCTATTCCAGCCATCCACTAACGTTTTACCCCTTGCAAGTGTTAAATCCCAGTTAACTAAATCCTGTCTACCAGTGTCAAAAACAATTCCTAAAACAGAAATAGGACCGTGCGTGACTGGGATGCCAGCTATGTGAGAGGTAGAAACATTGAACCCTAAACATCGGAGAACACACTTTTCTTTATTCAGGTGAATGCCAGAGGCAGTACCATAAAATTTACAGAACTCCAAAGCCCTAATCAAATCCACCTCAGATTTCAAGAACAAACAAATATCATCCGCATATGTCGCAGCAGTCCAAGGAGCATAGCAGCCTGAAAGCTGGACGGAAGTGAAAAAGCAGACATCATTCAATAACCAAATCAATGGGTCAATGCAAAAAACAAACAATAAAGGGCTTAAGGGACATTCCTGACGTACCTCCCATTTCACTGGAACCAAAGGCCCTAAAAAGCCATTCACTAGAGGTTTAGCGAAAAGACAGTTATAAATAGCCTGTAACCAGGAAATAAACAAAACCTTAATACCATATCTGTAGAGAATTTGCCATAGAAATTCAAATTCCACCAAATCAAAAGCTTTCCGCTGATCCAAAGACACCACCAATCCAGAAGTAGAAGAAAAGGAACCAGATTCAAAAATTTCCCGTAAAACAATCAGTTGGTCTGAAATTATCCTGCCAGGAACAGCACAAGATTGCATACATGAAATAACACATGCAGCAGCCCTTGATAAACGTAATGCCAAGATTTTCATTAGAATTTTGAAGTCCACATTCAACAAGCAAATCGGTCTCCAATTATCCAGGTTTTCCTTATTCCCCTTCTTATACAATGGGGTAACAACCCCTAAAGTTGTATGAATGGGAAAACAACACTCCTACAACATAAAAGTAAAAACTTGTGCCAATTCATGAGAAATATATGGAGTCAGGAGAGCATACAATTCTGATGGGAGGCCATCAAGACCCGGGACCTTCCGTTTGGGCAATGTGGCCACAGCTGTCTGAACCTCCGAGGGGGAAATAATAGAAGTAAGGGCAGTGAGCACAGAATCAGAGAGAGTAGGAATATTCAAAAAAGCCAACCAATGGGAAAAGGCAGCATATCAAATTGTCTACCTAAATAGTTAGACACCACCCGACATAATATCAGATTGTTTCGTAACAGTCACCATATCAGGATCCCAGACAGCAAGCATGGTCTTACACTGAATGCGGGAAGAACAGCTCAAAAAAGGACATACTTCCTCAAAAGACCCTTGAGTCCCAAACTGTTGTTGCATAGTCAAAGATGCCAAATGTTTCACATGGAAATCATGCATGTGTTGTTTAAGAGAATGAATTTGATCTCCATAATCATGGTAGTAGTATACGCCAAACTCATCAATTGTTGTAACTGCTGTCTGAGCGTTTGATATGTGACCTTCTCCAAATTTGACAAATATTTGCTCTCACTTAATAAAAACAATTGTAAGTTGGACTTCAAACTGTCCCACCAAAGAAAAGGATTATCAAATAACCGAAATAAAGTTTTCTTACCTTCTATAAAATACACTAATTGTTGAGACAGAGAGCCCCTAGATAGCAATAATGTATTAAATTTCCAAAGACCGTGGCCAGAAGGAGAATCTCACTCCCCTACCACTATTGAAAGGGCATTATGATTAGAGTAGGCCACAGAATCGACTCGTGCATTAAGTATTGGAACCCGATTACTAAGAAAAAAGAAATCAATACGAGTGGCATGCGTACCCCGCTGAAAAGTAGGGAATCCCTGAGAATGAAAAGAATGATACACATCTTTTAAATGAGCTAATCTAACCGTAGCCTGTAGAGCCGACATATCACAGAATATTTTCGTAGTAGAGGCGCCACCACCACGATCCTGCAGCATAAGACCACAATTGAAGTCTCCTCCCCAAAGCACAGATTGTGCTGAAAAAAGAAAGGTCCGAATCTGAAAACAAAATGTCCACCCTATCCGCCTTCTGTTGAGGGCATAAATATTAATAAGACAAAAATAAGCATCACGGAGTTTAACATCCAATATAAGGACTCGTCCTGGTACCAATTCAATCAGCTTTATGAGCCTGAAAGGAAGTGTAAACAAAATACCCAACCCCGTGCATGCACCCTGACCAATGGACCAGTATGAAAGGCCCTTATACCAGTCACATTTAGCATGTCGGACCTCCAGGGCAGTATGTAATCTCATATCCTGTAAAACAATTACATCTACGGGGATGGACATTAGGTGAGAAAATACACCACCACGCTTCTTTGAATTTTTAATGCTATTAACATTAATCATTAAAAAAGTAAGTCGGGCAAAAGGAGGCATATGAAGAAAAAATTAAGGGGGTTTAAATAATTTAGTCCTACCAGAGGCCCGTGTCTTTCATCCTTTAGAAAGAAGCTTGCCTTTCAGAGGACCCACAACCTGCTCACTCACCATACTCGCATCAGAATCAGAACCAGGATCAGCATGCAGGGAACTTTCTGAAGAGACTTCGGAGTTTGTTTCAGCAAACTCAGTATCTAAAAGAAGAGGTTGAAAATGATTAGACATTTGAATTTCTGAAATTTTATGAACCTTAGGGGCCGATGTTCTCCAGCTCCAGCGGCGCGTTATCCGTTGTTCAGGATCCACGGCCAGGGTCGGAGGAAGAGGTGGAGGGGGAATATCAAGAGGGGAAACAACCAGCCCGGGCCTACGGTCTTGCAAAGGAGGATCCAAAACTACAGGAGGGGTGTTCATAGAGTCCATCACCATAGGAACCTCCAGATGCTTCTGAACTACCGAAGGAAGATTGGAACAAAATTCAGGGGGAAGGGGCACCATGGACAGGGATGAAGAAATTTGAGGGTCTACTGGTAAGGGATCATCCTCCATCCAGACATGCGTCCGTTGGGCAGTTGCAACCAGTAGTTTCTGCTCCTTCAAATCCCCAGGACCAGATTTAGAAGAAGCAGCCTGAGAACATTCACCATAGGTAAGACCTAACAGACCACATAAGTTACAGCAAACAGGTTCAGAACAATGTTGGGACACATGACCCAGCTTACCACATAGGAGCAAACGGATTTTATCACAAACTCCACTAAGGTGTCCTGAAGCACCACATTTATAACATGATTTCGGTTGTCCTGGATAAAATAAAACATCACAATCACCCCCCCAAAAAAATGAATTAGGCAAATGCTGTAGAGAACCATTCAATTCCCTCAGAATGACCCTAAACTTCCAACCCCCCGTCCATATACCCTCACTATCAAAAATAGCCTCAGGAGACCCCAACACAGTACAGCGCTGCTGTAGCCAAAAATGTAAGTCAGTCACACTGACACCCTCATTACGAAAAAGAACTGTAACGGACTTCTGAGCGGGCCTGGTCAGAGGAATGGCTTCAAAAGGGGCCCATAGTGGAGTATTTTTAACCTTCCCATACCTATTCCAAAATGCCTCCAACCCTGCCGCCAACTTGAAGCTAACATCAAATGAGCGTTCCCCAGACACATGAATAAGAGCATATAATTCAGTAGCCAAGAAATGTAAACTTTGTTTCAGTAACGTTTTCCCCACATATTCCCTATCAGGAAACAATTCAAGACCCCCTTTATACACAATACGGACAGCATTATGTCTTTTGGCAGGCACCACCTTCTTTTTAAAAAAAGAAGCATACGATTTAGAGCCACCAGTGTTTTCAGTTCCCATAATAGACTCAGAGTCACCCTCTAAGGACCTGGCAGAAACAAAAGTAGGCTGAGTATGGGGGGACACCACACAACTAGCACCTGAGGGAACAGGGGGACTAGGCACCATGCAATGAGAATCCAGAGGTGGCAATTTAGGCAGTAACGGAAAAACCAGTTTAGGATTGGGGGTCAAATCAAATTCAGAGTCTAAAGAAAAAGACGATACTTCACCTGAAGGTTTCTGAAAAGGTTGTAAAGGTTCAGTCAAGGATACTGAAGTCAAAGGATTCAGTTGCACTCCAGGAATTCGAATAGGTGCAAAACCCAAAGTCCATTGTTGAGATTCAGGCGAGCGTACCCAGCCCGCCGCCTGGAAAGAGGATTCCACCAACCACCCTTCCAGCTGTTCAGGCACCGAATCCGCCCAAGCCTGTGTTGAAGCCGTTTGTTCTCGTTGTGGGGCACAGGCAGTCATCTTAGAGGCTGTTTGTTGAGTCTTGCAAGTCGAGGCAGGAAAAAAAAAGGTGGAAACCCCATCCTGTTTAAGGGGTTCCGTTTGAAAAATAACCGGCGTAGACTCAGAGGCAGACCAAGAGAGTTCCTCTTCCACATTCAATGCAGGAGCAGTCAGAGGATGTATTGGCACTGGACCACTCCCCGCAGAGTCCACAATTCCTTCTGGTGCAGGCACAGGCAGAAGCGACAAAGAAGCGAGTGGAAGAGACGCCTCCAGCACATCCGAATCCATGGCAGAAGAAACCAAAGAGGAGACCGACTCACCATCCACGGGACTCACAGGTAATACAACAGGTCCCGAATCCTCAGAAATCACAGTAGGAATCTCCATAGGGGTAGAATCAGGTATAGAAGCAACTTCAGGTAAACGTGAATCGCAGGCAGGGCCAGGCAGCATACCTAGAACACCCTCATCAAAAGCGGACAGCTCCGCAGGCACACAACTCTCCACCACGTCCTTCTCCATGCTCAACTCAGCAGAGACTGACCTCCTGTAGCGGACGGCAAAGCCCCCCGCAGGCAGAGATGGGGGATTTCCCCGGTGTCCTAGCCAAATTTCCCCCATTATGAGGTAAATAAATATTTCAACATTTATTTATAACTTCACTTGTTGTAGATTTTACCCCTAATATTCAACATTTCCCTTGTGTTACTGCGCCTCATGAACATGACAGGTGTCATTTTTCAAATTCCCTCTTAAACCTGTTTCCACAGTGTCACAGTGAAATCTTCTTTCAGAGGGGATTTTAAAAATTCCACCTGTCTTGATCATAACGTCAGGTCATAAAAAGGCTGTTGGACATATGGGGTCAAAATGTGGGAGTCCACTTAAAAATAGAATATTGTCTCTCAGCTGCCCTGTCCTGGGTAATTGCAATCTAACAATGTGTCAAAACAGGAGACCACTCAAAATGAGATACTGCATCTCATCTGCTCTGTCTTGGGAAAATATATAGTAAAAATGTGAACAAGCAAGACCCAGCACAATAGCAACACCAGTGGTGAACATTCAGCATTGACAAATGCTTATTTTTTTCCTGTAGTAGCAGTTTTGTTTTATTTAAATATCAGCGCCAATATGTTTTTTTGTTTCATCTTTATCAGTCTTCTAGTAAAGTCAGTGGGGGATCCGATGTAAACACTGGCAATAATAACTATTATACAACTTGTTGATGTAGGTTATGCCCCTTTTAACCACAGAATTCTATGGTAGAACACAGACTCAGTCTTTGAACAACATAAGAGCCGGGCTAGGACATAAACTACAGTACATCATTCTAAAATGGTCTAGCACCAGAGTGCAAGTCAAACACCCACAGAATGTATTCAAAGGCTAGTAAACATGGAAGAGTAACAGAATGTGAACCAGTATTTAAAACCCAAGTTAATCAGATAATATATGCAGATTAAATTTAGTTATTCTTTAAATATATCAGTATATTCAAAATACACTGGCAATACCCATAAAACTTTTAATGAACAACATACATGCTAGAATGTTAATCTTTTCATGAATGGAAGGGGAAAGAGCACAGCTTTCAGTTGATGTATAAAGTAGCTGAGCTTCTGGCATATAAGGGTCACATAAATTGTCCTCTAAATTGGCAAAGATTTTGTCAAAGCACATTAAATACATTATCATGTTTATATCTACTCTTTATGTAATTTTAATAAAGAGGAGATGCAAACAATATCAGAGGCAATTACAAACAGTTTACGCACAGAGGTTCTTTGTCTTTTAAATGTTTTTTTATTTTAATGGGTTCACCACGATATATCCCAGGCACACTGCCTTAGGGGTAGCTGGTCCATTCCACTGGGGTGTCAAACAGACGAGGCATACTGATGAGTCCTGGTAGGACGAAACACGTGTCTATGTCTTCTGTTAGCACCCTTTGCAAACTGTGTGAGAGACCTTTCGGCACCGTGCAATTCTGCTTAAAGTTGGACCAGCATAACATTCTGTGGTGATTTGCATATGCAGCCCATGATGCTTTGCATTGTGGGGGCATGTGTGATTTTGTATTTTCTTGAAACTTGGCTTCCCAGCCAAATGCCCTTTGGGGTAACCCTTGCCTCAGTGTTTACGCACAGAGGTTCTTTGTCTTTTAAATGTTTTTTTATTTTAATGGGTTCACCACGATATATCCCAGGCACACTGCCTTACGGGTAGCTGGTCCATTCCACTGGGGTGTCAAACAGACGAGGCATACTGATGAGTCCTGGTAGGACGAAACATGTGTCTATGTCTTCTGTTAGCACCCTTTGCAAACTGTGTGAGAGACCTTTCCGCACCGTGCAATTCTGCTTAAATTTGGACCAGCATAACATTCTGTGGTGATTTGCATATGCAGCCCATGATGCTTTGCATTGTGGGGGCATGTGATTTTGTATTTTCTTGAAACTTGGCTTCCCAGCCAAATGCCCTTTGGGTAACCCTTGCCTCAGTGTTTACGCACAGAGGTTCTTTGTCTTTAAATGTTTTTTTTATTTTAATGGGTTCACTACGATATATCCCAGGACACTGCCTTGGGGTAGCTGGTCCATTCCACTGGGGTGTCAAACAGATGAGGCATACTGATGAGTCCTGGTAGGACGAAACACGTGTCTATGTCTTCTGTTAGCACCCTTTGCAAACTCTGTGAGAGGCCTTTCCGCACCATGCAATCCTGCTTAAAGTTGGACCAGCATAACATTCTGTGGTGATTTGCATATGCAGCCCATGATGCTTTGCATTGTTGGGGCATGTGTGATTTTGTATTTTCTACAAACAGTGTTCATAGATAGATATTTCTTAAGGCTTGCTTTGAAGCCAATATGGAATTTCAACAGCAAAACTGAAATATTTAAAATGTGTCAGCATGCTTAAAGGGTGCCATAAGAGTTTAAAAAAACATCATAGTAAAATGACAATAATGTGGGAGCACAGGCAATAACTAGTGTTGCTCAGATAGTATCCAACATTTTCTGGTGTGAGCATATCTCATACCAACAGATACCACCTCTGTGAAAGATGTCATGAGAGATTGAAACAGCAGTAACATAGAAACATAGAATTTGACGGAAGATAAGGACCACTTGGCCCACCCAGTCTGCCCATTTCCCTACCTAATGGATAAGCTGCAGATCCTAGTTAACCAGCAGCCTACTTCTTCCTACCCCCAACCCCTAGAATTGCCTTATGACTGTCCCATGCATGCTTGAATTCCATCACTGTTTTTGACTCCACCTCTTCCGGAAGGCCGTTCCATGCATCCACAACTCTCGCTGTGAAAAAATCCTTCCTTAAATTACCTCTGAGCCGCCTCTATCTTCAAATTGTGCCCCCTTGTTCTTGCACACCTCTTTTTTTGAAAGATGATACCCTCTTGGACTTTGTTGATTCCCTTGAGGTACTTGAAAGTTTCTATCATGTCTCCCTCTCCCTCCTTTCCTCGAGGCTATACATATTAAGCTCCTTAAGTCTCTCTTCATATGTCTTCCGGTGCAGACGCTGCACCATTTTAGTTGCCCTCCTCTGGACAGCTTCCATCTTGTCTATGTCTTTGCGAAGACTGGGTCTCCAGAACTGCATGCAGTACTCCAGATAGGGTCTCACCAGCTGTCTCTACAGAGGGATAATAACTTCCTGTTTTCTACTGGTGATGCCTCTCCCTATGCATCACAGTATCCCCCCAGCCCTCCTTGCTGCCCTCTCACATTGCTTGCCCACCTTTAGGTCACCTGATATGGTCCCTTTCCATTCCAGTAGTCACATGAGTCAAGGTGTAAAGCTCAGGTATGAATGGTCAGCCAGTGAAAGCATGACATTTAAAAGATTCAGTGTCTGCTAAAAATGCAATGTGGACCATGCTAGCAAGTATTATATTCCCAAGCAAGTAAACTGAATATGCTGCTGTCCACTGGTGTTTAATGAAATGAACCATTGTATTTAAAACGTTGAAAGCCATCTTTATACAGGATTGCTGACAGGTTGTGTTTTGCATAATATGCTCGAATTATCCAGGTATGTGCACCCTGTAATGCTTGTGTCTAAAAAGAGACATTTTAGAGCCACTGCCAGCTGTATTTCTATGAAAAGAAAATAGTAGACAGCATCAGTGTAAAACTACTCTTTCTCATTTGATGGTGAGCCACTGTGATGCCAGTATTACTGTATATGTTTATATGTACAGTTACTGTGTCTCTTATGGTTATAAGAGTGCCTTCTCAAGTTCTTTGGGTGAGAGAGTTACTATAAAACTAGTTATTTTCATGCAAAGTAATTTTAGCGCAAACACAAATGCAACCATAATTGCTTACATTTATTTTAGCGTGAAGTCACAGCCACCACATTCACTATATTGGAAGAAATACTAAAAGTGCTAGTTAGTGCAAATTTATTTTCATGCAAATTAGTGCTTCAGTGAAAATAGTGAAAATTATTTTACAGTGAAAATTTCAAATTCTACAGTAGAAAGTGAAGCTCTAGCACACAAATAACTTTCGAAGAAACCCATAGTCACAAGAGACACTGGAACCATACATATAAACATATTATAAACCATGCTGAAGATTTTTGTGTTTATTAAATGGAACTTTAATTTACAACCAACATTTCTGAAGGAATATCTGTTTGCAAAATGTGTGAGGCACACTGAATGTAGTACTTTAGAAGTTTAGAACTATTAGCAAGAGACACTGTCTTATGGTTATAAAGTACAGTATCTGTAATATTTAGGAATAAACCATCCTGGCTGGCTTAGAACAATTTCATGATTTGTAATGAATATACAGTGCAACAATCTGACACAACTAGCTAGCATAGAGAGATTTAGAGCTGGGTTTTCAAAGTGGATCTGTCACAGATCTGCATGCTCTATTTTAAATGCAGACAAATGTGCACTAGTGGATCAGCAGTTAGCTGGTCTATGTGTGCCCCACAAGTGTTTGATCATCAGGAGTGGATTTTCCCATACTTCATTCAATAACTGATACTAGGGGCCACAATGCCCAATTTGTGTCTTTTATTGATGCAAGGTGCTGCAAACCGTAGAACACTGTCATAAACCACCCACTTCCTTTGAAAATAGCTGCAGGTGGCTTAGGTTTGAAACTGGTGTTCAAATGGAGCACAAAAGTGGGCACACACCAAAAGCTGGCATCACATCATCATTGAAAGAGTACTACAGTCAGAATTTGCAAAAACATATGTTGTACAAAGTGTTTTGATTTGTATGTGTAGTCCTAGTGTGTCCTTCCCTTCATCTACTATTAGGATTTTTTTCTATATTAGCTTGCTAGCTTTACAGTATTTTTTTGGCCCCTGGGGATGTCCATCCTAGCATGGTTTATTCATGTTCTTGTTCCTACAATGCCTCCTGTCTCATGTGACAGTGATGCATCTGAGACAATGGATTCAGCAAGTACTGATTTACAGTCAGTTTTACAACCCTACCTTCTCAGCCCAGCCTGGGTAAACCACCCACTCCCTCCCTCCACATGTCCCACAAACCCAGCTGATCCCTCCCCCTCTGCATGCTCTTCCTCCCACCAACCTTCTCAGCCTTGGCTTCACAAATCCACCCTCCCCAATCCCTTTCTGTGCATGTTCTCCCTCTGCCAACCCACCCTTCCTGGACCAGCTGCAGTAAGCCACCCATTTCCTCACTTGCATTCTATTCCTCTTGCAATCCCACCCATCTTGACCTGGCCCAAGTAAGTCACCCACTGTCCCTCCCTCTCCATGCTCTCCCTCCCACTAACCCTGCCTTTCCAACACAGCTGGGGTAAGCTATCTGCTTCCTCACTTTGTGTGCTCCCCAGCCAACCAGCCTTCCATGTCCAGTGTAACTCTTCCCTCCCATGGGGGCTTCCCTTCACTCTCACCTGGGAACATCACAGTCAATGATGCTACTCTATGGTAGAGGAAGCATGCCATGACCTCCACAGCAGTTGCTGCATGCTGCCTTCTGCTGCTCCCCATGATTGTGACAGCATGCCCAGATGCAGTGCTTCTCCTGCAGTCACGGACTGCTGTAGCAGTGTCATGGAGTAGAACCTCCAGTCAGAACACCTTCAGCACTCCAAAGTGCCTGAACACATTTCTGTGACCAGAGCCACTGGCAAGAGATGTTAAACAAGCATTTGTCAATGCTGAATGTTTGCTTGCTGGCACTGGCATTGGTGGTGTAGAAGTTACAGAGCTGCATAATAGGAATGGTAGCGAAGTATTAAACTGAAGCCAACCCCACCACCATCCTGCAGAGAGTGGCAGGCATTGGGGCGTGCCTTTGGGTCGTCAGGCAAAACGACCACGCCATTTCACCACACCCTACCCTGCAGACACTGACAAGTGTCATGGTGTGCCTTGGGGTCTTTGGCCCTTATGCGCACCCCATTCCATCAGGAAATACGGTGAGATGGGTGCGGTATAGGAGAATGGGGTGAAGTTTGGGCCCGAAGAGTCCAAGGCACACCTCGATGCCTCTCACTGGCTGTAGGGTGTGGGTGGGGGTGGAATGTATGAGCATGACAGGCAAGAATCCCAAGTCACACCCCTGATGCCTGCCATACTCTACAGGGTGGGGCGTTATGGTCGGAAACCCTAACGCCTCAGGCATTCATTGGTATTTTCACTCCAAATTTTCAACATGGTTTTTTTGTGACCCCCACCTCATGAACAGTGGCAATATCAGCTTGTTAGCTGAAACTGCTTTTGCACAGCGATTATGGCATTTGGCACCACAGGTGCAAAACACATTCCGAACAGGATGAAAATGACTACGGTACTGTTCATGGGAGGTGTAAAATGGCAATGTTGAAAATCTGCTCTAAATCTTCAAAAACTGGTGAAGTCACGAGCGTGCATAGAAACTGTGCAACGCACACACGTAATGTAACTAGTTTGGGGATTTTTTTACAGCAGATTGTTAACACAGGCATTTTGGAACCTCCGATCATGAACAGTGTCAGTGTGATTTTCTTTATCTGTCCCGAACAATGATTTCCCACAGCGACCACGCATCTCTGCACTGAAAGTGTGAAAACACATTTCGGCCATGTTGTGGAAAATGACACCTGTACTGTTCATAAGGAGGTGTGGAAAAATGCCACTGGTGAAAATCTGGACTGAAAATATTACAAATTCATGAACCTATGAGGGTGCATGGAAACTGCGCAATGCTCACTCATAACACAGTCATTTTATGGAGTTTTGTCACCAAATTTTCAACATGGCCATTTTAAGACCTCTGCTCATGACCAGTGTCACTGTGATTTTCTTAATCTGTCCAAACAGTTTTCGCACACCGACTGCACCATTGTGCGCTACATGTCGGAAACACATTTTGGGTGAGATGTGAAAAATGATAGCTGCACTGCTCATAAGGAAGTGCTGTAAAATGGCATTGTTGAAAATCTGGTGTGCAAATATTACAAATTGCAAACTTGCCAGTGTGTGAGGAATGGCGCGGCGCCTTCAAACAGTCATTTTGGGATTTTTTCACCAAATTTTCAACATAGCCATTTTAACACCTCTGCTCATGACTAGTGTCACTGTGATTTTCTTAACGTGTCCCATACATTGATTTCAAGACACCGACCGCGCCTTTGTGCTACATGGGCAGAAACACGCTAGGGCGTAGATGAAAATGACAACTGTACTGCTCATAAGGAGGTGTGGTAAAATGGTAATGTTGAAAATCTGGAGTGAAATATTGAAAATTTAGAACTTCACGACGGCATAGGAACTCTGCAATGCACGCGTAAAACAGTCATTTTAGGAATTTTTCACCAAATTTTCAACATAGCCATTTTAAGACCTCTGCTCATGAGCAGTGTCACTGTGATTTTCTTAATGTCCCTGACATTGATTTTCGCACACCGACTGCGCCCATTGTGCGCACATGGCAGAAACGCATTTTGGGTGAGATGTAAAAAATGACAGCTGTACTGCTCATAAGAAGGTGTGGTAAAATGGCAATGTTGAAAATCTGGGTGAAAATATTGATATTCATGAACTACGGTGTGCGTAGGAACTGCTAGCATAAGCTTGTAAAACAGTCATTTCAGGAATTTTTTCCACCAAATTTTCAAAATATGCTTTTGAGAGCCCACCTATGAACACTGGCAGTGTCATTTCATTAATCATTCGGAAAAGTGATTTCGTGCAGTGGTTGCAAATCACCCTTCGGCCCGAGTAATGCTGGTCAGTGCAAGAAGTCATGAGGAGTGGTCCCAAAAACCCCATGTTGAAAATTTGGTGCAAAAATTCAAAAATGCCTGAGATTTGCAACAAAGTTGAAAAAACCCTATCTATCACATTATACAGCTTACCGGCATTTCCTCAGTTCGCGGTCAGCTTTGAAGAGTGCAGACATGTTCCCGGTCCACCGAAGATCGTCGCGCCAGACTCCGGAGGTAAGTATGGGGTGAGGGGGGTGTGGGGAGGCAGGGTGCGCAGTGGGTGGGTGTGGGTTGTGGGGGCACGAGACTGCATGGGACCAATTTTTCTTTACAGTTTTTTTTTAAATGACGAGCGCAGGACGTTTGCCACACTGGGTGGTCTCCCAGTGTGGCAGAAGGAAGATATTGGGGGGCATGGAGCCAACAGGGATTGGACACCCCTGCTGCCATGGCATCTGTTGCCATGCTGGGTGGGCTCTCAGCGTGGCACCCTGTACTGGGGAGACAGTGGAGCCGACGGGGATTGGGCACCCCATCAGCCATAACATGATTTTTGCCACGCTGGGATAGGCTCCCAGTGTGGCACCTGGACTCTTTGGGAGGCATGGAGCCGGCGGAGGATTGGGCACCCCGTCGGCCGGCACAGTGAGGGGGAAGGTGCATGAGCACGCAGTGTGCGTGCGTGTGTGTGTGTGGGGGGGGAGAGCTCTGTTCACTCAAGTGGAGCTCTTCCTTTCAACTGTATGCCACTGCATTTAAAGCTGTCATAGACAGCTGGAGCAGTGATTGGCGCTCTGCGACCGCGCCTGCAAACACACTGACTGAATTGGAAGAGGCTGACACACCTCTGGAAAACTCGTATGATGGCACTATGTTTCTTGCACATGCGTGCAAGCAAACGTAATAAAAATGAACTCGGCTCACTGCCATGGAACTGACAGGTAGTAGCAGGGATAGTCACCACAACAGTTTCAGGGACAGATAAAACCCATGATTTCTTGCAGCTCTAGAGCCAAACCGCAATAGACCCAATCTTGCTCACAGTTGGAAGCCTACACTATTGAGCACTCAAGAGTGCTCAAGGCCCCACCCCCTCCCTCCTTCTGCATGCTCACCCTTCTCACCCCTGGTTTCAGAACAACAACAAAAGAGGATTATCCTGCTCCTTCCACCTGCATGTTCTCACTTCCCTGCTCTGGTCTCTGCAGAACAAAAAACACTTGCTCCTGCACTCTGCATGTTCTCCCATCCACAAACCCCATACCATACCACTGCCACAGCTACCAGCCATGTCCAAATGGCCGAAATAAGCCCACTCCATTACCACCAGTGACAGTTTCCAAATTACCCCAAATGCCCTGATTGGACCACCTCTATTGCTGCCAATAGCAGTGGCACATAAATAACCCCAATCAGCCACCTCCTTCGCCATGCCTACAAATACCCACCTGCTCACAAGAAACCAACTATCTTCTGTGACGGACTAGTGCACTTGAGAGCTCTGGTCCACCCAGGTGTTAAAAACTGGTAAAAGTAGGACCTAAACAAGATGTGGCATATCAGCTGGTTTGTTTTCAGTAAATAAATTGTAAAAAAAAAAAAAAAAGAAAAAGGATCAGGAAAAGTCAGGTGCTATCATCAGGAAGGGCATGAAAGGAAAGAAGAAATGTGTGTGGGCAACTTTGTGGTCTGTGTCTATAGTGTGTGGTCATCTGTATGAAGAGCTGTATGTGTGTGTGTGTGTGTGTGTGTGTGTGTGTGTGTGTGTGTGTAAATTTATGTAGTGCTTTATAAGCATACAGCTGTGTAGTGTTGTGGGTGTCTGTGTGGATTGCTCTGTGCATCTAAGAAGTGATGTGTGTATAGTACAGTGTGTGCTTCTGTGAATGTAGTGCACATCAATCTGTATGTAGTTTTGTGTGTGTATGTGCATGGAGTGGTGGGCATGTGTGTGTGTGTGTGTGTGTGTGTGTGTGTGTGTAGTGCTGTGTGCATGTGGCTGCATGTAGTTCTGTGTTAGTGTGCATCTGCATGTGGTGCTGTGTATGTATGTATGTGTAGTAGTGCTGTGTACATGTCTATATCTAGTACTGTGTGCATGTGTATATGCAGTGGCGTGTGCCCACATCTGCATGTAGTGCTGTGTGAGCATGTCTATGTAGTGCTGTGTACATGTCTATATGTAGTATGTGTGCATGTGTATATGCAGTGGCATGTGCCCACATCTGCATGAAGTGCTGTGTGAGCATGTCTATGTAGTGCTGTGTACATGTCTATATGTAGTATGTGTGCATGTGTATATGCAGTGGCATGTGCCCACATCTGTATGTAGTGCTGTGTGCATGTGTGTATGTTTTGTGGTAACATGGTGGGAAGGTCTTGTCAGACTCACCTGATTTTTTTCTTTGACTGGATGACCAAGGATGTAGATAAGGGCCATGCTGTGAATCTACTGTACTTTGACTTCAGCGAGGTTTTTGATTTGGTACCACACAAAAGGTTGCTCAAAAAGATGGAAGACCTGGGTGTGGCTAAAACCATACTGAAGTGAGTGGGTAGTTGGCTAGAAGGACAGAAGCAGAGGGTGGTACTCAACAGGGTTAAATCAGAGGAAAGGGAGGTTACAAATGGGGTTTCTCATGGGTCTGTCCTGGGTCTGGTCCTCTTCAACATGTTCATTAGCGGCATTGTGAGGGACTCCAGGGCAAGCTAAGTGAAAGGGTGGATAGTGATGAGGGAATAAGGGATATGCAGAGGGTTCAACAAAAGCTAGAGGGGTGGTCAAAGGTTTGTCAGTTAAAATTCAGTGTCAAACAGTGCAAGGTAATGCATCTAGGGAAAAGAAACCCAAAGACGGGGTACTGGAAGGGTGGGGTTAGACTCAGCACCAGAGAAGAGGAACGGCATCTAGGAGTTATCATCAGCAACTCCCTTAAACAAATGAACCAGTGTCACAAGGCCTATAGCAAGGCTAACAGGATGCTGGAATATATCGGGAGGGGTATTGACAGCAGAAGAAAAGAGGTGATATTTCCCCAATACATATCCCAGCTGAGGCTTCACCTGGAGTACTGCATCCAGTTCTGGAGCCCTCACCTCAAAATGGACAGGGATAGGTTGGAAACAGTGCAGCGCAGAGTAACAAAAATGATGCAGGACCAGCAGGGCAGATCCTATGAGGAGCACCTCAAGGTACTAAATATGTATTCACTGGAAACCAGCAGAGAGAGGGGAGATATAATAGAGACCTTCAAGTTCCTTAAAGGAATTAGTAAGGTATACCATGGAGAATGATTTACCTGGAATAACAACTCAAGGTCACATAGTCATGAACGGAAATTAACAGGAAGGAGGGAGGTGTTGTGTGTGTGCAGCTGCACGTAGTGGTCTGTGTGAATGTGTGTGCACATGTGTGTGTGTGTGAGTGTGTGTGTGTAGTGTTGTGTGAGCATGTATGTGTAGTAGTGCTATTTGCTTGCATCTACATGTAGTTCTGTGTGTGCATCTGCATGTAGTGTTATGTGAGCATGTACAGTATGTGTAGTAGTGATATACTGTATGCATATTTATACGTAGGGCTAAAAAGTTCTGCGTTCTCCACTTGAGTGAAGAAAATTATTTTTGGCAGCACTCTCTCACAAACAACACTACCAAGCAATGCCTAATAGTGTGATGTATTTTACTTCATTTTGAACAAGAAGACATAGTGAAAAAAACATGTACACACAGTCCACCATGTAAGCAAGGAACAGTCTTACTTGTTTACTTCAGCCAGTCTACCCAGTCCTGTCTGTCCATTTTGCTGTGGTTCTGAATGTTTTTTTATTTTTCTTGACTCTATTGCATAATCCCAGTATCCTTGCTTTGACCTCACTTTTAAATAACCCTGGACTTCAGTGTTATACGTCTCAGTTCGTAAATACAAATAGGAGTTTGCGGCTACTCTGTGCCCATCATTCAGGTCTCCATTTTGGCAGCATTCTGGGCTTTTCCTACATGTGGGTCAACCACAGATCAACTTGCTGATGTTTCTGACACAGAATGTATCTTCCTCAGAGCTGATTTTCCACGATCGGGCATACAGGGAGGGAGGGAGGGAGGAGGGTCCACTAGCCCACCAGGTGTGGACTGATGGGCTTGCAGACCATACTGTACTACAGGACCAGACATGTGACTAGATAATTCATTCACATATCTGGTCCTAATATAATAATATAGTCTCTAAACTCATAGTCCCACACTAATAGGCATACAGATCATACTGTACACTATCATTCAGTGGGTGGCCGGGCGGTATGCGGGTGGAGTGCTGCCATCCGCCGATGAAGGGGATTGCTGGGTGGCTGGGGCCTCTGTGGGTGGATGGGAAAGGAGGTACCACTGGACCACCAGGATGTCACCTCTTATAACTACAGCCCGTGATCGGGCATACGAGGCGGGAGGGGGGTCCACTAGCCCACCAGATGTATCATGCTTAATACTACAACCCACGATCGGGCATACGGGGTGGGAGAGGCGTCCACTTGACCACCAGGATTATCTTTCATTGCACTGCAGCCCACGATTGGGCATACGGGGAGGGATGGGGTCCACTAGACCACCAAGATTATCTTTCATTGCACTACAGCCTGCAATTGGGCATATGGGGAGGGAGGGAGAGGGTCCACTAGACCACCAGGATTATTTTTCATTGCACTACAGCCTGCGATAGGGCATACAGGAGGAAGGACTGGAATAGCCCACCAGGGAGCCAACCTCCAACGTCAGCAGCTTGGCAGGGTGCCAGGTGCATTTCATCAGGACGCCCAGTGCAACCCATGCAAATGGCCCCATTTGCACCTTGCATAGATTATGGCCTAATTGGCATGCCCCTGGCTGAATATCATGGGTGCTGCACCTACCACATTGGCACTTGCACTGGTGCATCCCCGTGCTCTGCTTCTGTGGTTTGTGCTGGCGCAGTGCCACTGTGCCATGTGCATAATACGCACCGCCCTTGCCATATTCAATGGTGGTGCACCATGGTGCATCACCATTGAATATCACCTGGTCCTGGCCCCGGTGCAGCTCAGTTGCACTGCACCCAGGCTTGCTCCGCTACCCGGCACAGTCTGAATATCAGGACCACTGCCTTTTATCAGATTTCGGCGTGATGTTCCAGTGGGTAAATTTCTTATCATTTGCTTGTCTAAGATACTGTATATGGGCTGCTAATGGGATCTGTTACCTTCAGTCTTAAGTACCCCATCACACTTGTCAGCTTCAGCTTATTTCTGTTTTCTTTTTTTGGGCTCTCTTATTTGATGCAGTTTGTCCATACCCACATTTACCAATGGTCCTGATTTTACTTTGCTCAGTGTGTCATATAATTTCTTTATATGCTAATAACATTTTAATTCTACAAGAGATATATTAAAACAACTATAGCCAGAAACCTCTAAAATAAAAAGCTAAAATATCAGATATGTAAACCCTTATTCATTCTTACTCTTATACTTTTACACACTAATTTTAATTATTTTTTCTTATACATTAGCCTACATAACTATTATAAACATTGTCCTCATTCAGTCCTTTTGGGTACATTGTGTCTAGTTCATTAATCCAGAAGCTTTCCAGTTGTTCAAGCAATTTCTTCAGGTCTCCCCCTCTCTATGACATGTGTACCAGTTCCAAACCCGTGAATCTTAGAGATGCTGGTGAACTGTGGTTTCTTTCATCATAGTGTTTTGCCATTGCATGGCAACCCCAAACAACAATAAAAGGACTGGAATTTTGTGGGAAAATCCACTCTGAGGAAGATGCGCCCTGCGTCAGAAATGTCAGTAAGTTGATCCATGGTTGACCCATGTGTAGGAAAAGCCCAGGATGCTGCCAAAATGGAGACCTGAATAATGGGCACAGAGTAGCAGCAAGCCGCAATTTGTATTTACAAACCGAGACATAAAACACTGAAGTCAAATCAAATCATGTCGAATCAATTTTTTTTGTAAAAAAGCGCATTTCCAAACTTGTTCAATGCGCTTGCCCAATAATTACAAAACAAATATTACAGTATTATTTAAAACCACATTTATATATCAGACATAAATACTTAAAATCCTTATCATATCCTGATAGTTTATACCAACAATATTCAGAATCTATAAGCAATCAAGAAAGGCCAGGCTGAATAGATATGTTTTCAATACAATCTTAAAACTCTCGATGGTCAGGCACTCCCTCACCCGATGAGATAGAGAGTTCCACAGGGTAGGGGCCAAAAAAGTAAAAGAGCAGGCCCCTGATGTTGTAAGTTGAACCCTGGGAACTTCTAGCAATCTCTCGTTGGAAGAGCGAAGTAAGCAGTTGGGGGCGGTAGGGACAAAGGAGCTCTTGCAAGTAACAGGGTTCCTGCCCGTGTAGAGCTTCAAGTCAGTAAACCGATCTTGAAAGTGATTTGCCACCATACTGGCAGCCACTGCAGTCCATGGAGCACAGGCATGATATTGCTTGATCTTGAACTGCCAGTCAACAGCATGGCCGCTGCATTCTGCACCAGCAGCAAGTGGTGGATGTCAACCCATGGCTGCCCTAGATAAAGGGCATTACAGTAGTCAAGGCGGGAGGTCACGAAGGTGTGAACCAAAGTTGGAAGATTGTTGGGCAGAACCAGGTGCATTATCCGGGTGATATTCCTCAGATGGTAAAAAGAGGTCTTGACAACGACTGATACCTGAGATTTAAGCATCAAGCCATCATCAAGAATAATGCCCAGATTTTGCACCTGGTCAGAAGTCAACAGCTGAACATCCCCAAGCCAGAGCCTGGAGGGCTGTCCAGCCAGCGAACCTGCAACCTGATGACCTGGGTCCACCACCAACACTTCAGTTTTAGCCAGGTTCAACTGCAGCCAGTTAGCACTCATCCAATCCTGGATCTTGGAGAGGCAGTTATTAAAGAGGGAGGCAGTATAGCGTAGTGGTTTAAGGCTCTGAGCTGCAACTCAGGAGACCTGGATTTGAATCCCACAGCTCCCATTTGCATACTGTGTGACCCTGAGCAAGTCACTTAACTTCCCCATGCTCCCAGGTTGCACCTGTAAACAAGCTTTCAGCTTAGTGTGTCTCACCTGGTTAAACAATTGGAAAAAAATAAAAAGACAGAGAGAACTCCATCCTGCTCAGGCACAAAGGACATGTATAGCTGAGTATCGTCTTCATAGTAGTGGAAACTCAGACCGTACCACCTAATAATGTCTCCTAATGCCAGCATATACACTGCAAACAACATGCGTGATGGAATGGAGCCTTGCGGTACCCCGCATGATAGGGGGAGAGGGGCTGAGGAGTGAATCCCTGACACCACTTTCTGGGTCTTACCCTCGAGGAATGATCAAAACCAACTGAGGACTCTTCCAGACAGTTCACAGATGAACCACAGATGCTCCAACAACACACTATGGTCCACAGTGTTGAACGCTGCAGAGAGACCAAGGAAGACCAAGACTGAATGAGTCCTCTGATCTCTCACTATTAGGAGATCATTAAGTACCCAAACAAGTGCTGTCTCTGTACTGTGCCTCTTCCTAAATCCGGACTGGAGAGAATCATAGACATCGTGGATGGATAAATGATCATCCAGCTGCAACGCAACCACCTTCTCAATAACCTTACCCACAAAGGGTAGGTTAGTGATGGGTCTGTAGTTAGCCAGGCAGTCTAGGTCAAGGGAGGGCTTTTTAAGGAGCAGTTGGACAACTGCCTCCTTTATGGGGTCAGGAAAAAACCCTCTCCAATGACCTCCAGACTACCTCAGCCAGGACCGGATTGATTTCCTCAATGCACCCCACAAGAAGGCGCATTGTGCCCAGGTCCAGACTACAGCAGGTTGTTTGCGAAGTCTGGATGATCCTCATGATGTCAATGATCACCGGCCGGCCGAAATCAGACCAGGTAAACTGGGTGCTCACAGCCACCTGCTGACTACCACAACACTCAGTAGAGGGGGCTAAACAGATCCCAGATCTGATGGTGGCAACCTTGTCTGCAAAAAACTGAGCAAACTCATCACACTTACCCTATGAAAAAGCTCTTCCAGACTGAAGACAGATTGGATTGCACAATCTGTCCACAGTCTGGAAGAGCTGAGCTGGTTGATTTTGCACAACAGCAATCTCCCTGGGCAGGAACTCTGCCTTTTATGGGTGATTGCCAATTGATAGACCATATAATAATCTGTCAATCTAAATCTGTCAGTAACCAGACCTGTTTTTCACCAGTGCCTCTCCAACCTTCGCCCCACACTCCTCAACTCCTTCAAGGCCCCATCAGACCACGAGAATCTTGGGCAAAGAGTGAGGAGGTGAACATGGATAGGAGCTATGGAATCCAGGGCCTCTGTCACTGCCCTATGTTAGGCCTGTACCAGATCCCATGGATCCAAGCAGTCACTCAGTATATCCAATAGGTCAAGTACCGCCATTAGGCCATCTGGGGTCACACCCCTTAAAGAGCAGTACCAAACCATCTCCATAGGGGCAGGCCTATTGGGGGGAGCCACAAAACTGAATGCTATGGTGTGATGGTCAGACCACCCAACTGGTTCCACCACCAAGTTGGAGATCTCCACCACCAGGAGGAATAGCGGGTGCAAAGAATGACCATGAATATGGGTCATGGAGGTAATTACCTGTGTAAGGCCCAACAAAGTCATTAGTTGGAGGAAGTCTTGACAAATTACCAGAGTTCATCGTCGACTCAGGCATTGAAATCCCCCAGAATTAACCATATGGGGGATTCAAACACCATGTCAACAATGAAGTCTACGATTTCCTGCAGGAACTCTTTCCCATCACCTGGTGGATGATAAATGAGGAGTATCCTGCATCCTACACCCTCACCCACAATACACTCAAAGGATCTGGTAGTCCCCACTGGAACATCCACAAGGCCCAGTTCCAATTTAAAACAAATGGCTACACCCCTGCCCCTACAATCCATCCTTGGGCGGTGTATCACCGAGTACCTGGCCAGAACTGCTGATGCCAATGTGGGACCTGCATTATCTTCCATCCAGGTCTCAGTGATGCAAACCAGGTATGATGTAGCAACAAAATCCACTATCACAGCGGTCTTGTTTTTTATAGACCTGGCATTGCATAACACTGCCTGAGTAGGATGGGCAACTGAGGAAGACAGTGTTACTTGCCTGTCTAAAGTAGAGCCCTTGGGTATGGGAACCAGGCAGCGAAAACCCCTATCTTGATCCCATTTCACCCCAGGGCGTCTCCTTGTCCCCACAAACCCAATCCACCCACTCCCCTCAATTCCCCCACCAGGCCCAGCTCCCCTCCCCCCTTATCCTTCTGGCTATCCCCAGGGCACAACATTATCTGTATATCTCCACTGGTAGAGGAGGACAGCTGAAAGGGTAGAGGCCCCTGAACTTGGTGGGAGAATAGTGCCTGACCGTCTGTACTCCAAACCAGCACATCCTAATTACCAACAGCTCACAGCAAACAACAAATGTTCCACAAATCACACACTCCATCACACACCATACCAACACAATACTAACCACACAATCCCTAACAAAACCAACAATAACTCTACCCCCCTCCACAAAATCCAGGGGTTATTTAAAAGTGAGGCCAAAGCAAGGATTAGGCAATAGAGCCTTATGCATGTGTATGTGTAGAGCCAAGAAAAACCAAAAACTTTCTAAACTGTAACAAAACAGATAGACAGGATTGGGTAGACTAGCTGAAGTAAACAAGTAAGACTGTTCCTTGCTTACATGGTGTACCGTGTGTACATGTTTTTTTGCAATATGCCTTCTTGTTCAAAATGAAGTAAAATATCTCACACTATTAAACGTTGCTTCATAGTGTTGTTTGTGAGAGAGTGCTGCAGAAAAATATATTCTTCACTCAGATGGAGAATGCAGAACTTTTTAGCTAAATTTCCCTAAGGCTTGTGCCTCAGGGGGCTTTGAATGGGTTTGAGTTAATTTAAAAAAACAAAAACTCCCTGTAAGCGGCATCTACAACATTGTAAACAGAGGTTATATGTAGTGCTGTCTGCATGTGTATGTGTAGTACTGTGTGCTTGCATCTACATGTACTGCTGAATGTGTGTGTCTGCATGTAGTTCTGTGTGAGCATGTATATGTAGTAGTGCTGTGTGCATGCGTCTGCATGTAGTGCTGTGTGCCTGTGTATATGTAATGCTGTGTGTGTGCATCTGCATATAGTGCTGTCTGAGTAGTAGTGTATGTGTAGTGGTGCAGTGTGTGTATGTGTGTGTGCATCTGCATGTAGTGTTATGTGACCATGTCTGTGTTGTAGTAGTGCTGCATGCATATCTATATGTAGTATTGTGTGCCTGTGTATTTGCATTACTGCATGCATGCATTTACATGTAGTGCTGTATGCATATGTGTGTGTGTGTGCATGTTTGTGTGCATGTAGTGCTGTGTGAACATGTATGTGTAGTGTTGTGTGTGAGCATCTGCATGTAGTGTTGTGTGAGCATGGCTATGTAGTAGTGCTGTGTGTAGTGCTGTGTACATATCTACATGTAGTACTGTTCACATGTGTATATGTAGTGCTGTGTGCATGCATCTGTGTGTAGTGCTGTGTGCGTGCATCTGTATGGAGTGTTGTATGCGTGGGTCTACATGTAGTGCTGTGTGAGCATGTACGTGTAGTACTGCTGTGTGCATGTATCTACATGTGGTGCTCTTTGCATGTGTACATGTACTGCTGTGTGCATGCATCTGCACATAGTGCTGTGTGTGAGTGAATGTAGTGCTGTGTGAGCATGTAGGTGTAGTAGTGCTGTGTGCATGTATCTACATGTAGTGTTGTGTGCATGTATATATGTAGTGCTGTATTCATCTGCATATTATGCTGTGTGCATGCATCTGCATGTAGTGTTGTGTGAGCATGTATGTGTAGTAGTGCTGTGTGTGCATCTGCATGTAATGTTGTGTGCATGTGTATGTGAAATGCTGCTTGCATGTATCTGCACATAGTTAATTGTGTATGTGAGTCTGCATGTAGGGCTGTGTGCATGTGTATATGTAGTGCTATGTACATGTGTTTGCACATAGTGCTGTGTGCATGTATCTGCATGTAGTGCTTTCTGAGCATGTATGTGTAATAGTGATGTGTGCTAACATCTACATGTAGTGCAGTGTGCATGTGTATAGGTAGTGATGTGTGAATGCATCTGCATGTAGTGATGAGCAAGCTTATATGTGTAGTAGTGCTGTGTGTGTCTACATGCAGTGCTGTCTGCATGTATATATGTTGTGATGTGTGCATGTGTATATGTAATGCTGTGTGCATGTGTTTGCATTTAGTACTATGTGAGCATGTATGTGTAGTAGTGCTATGTGCATGCGACTACGTGTAGTGCTCTGTATGTGTATATTTAGTGCTATGTGCTTGCATCTGCACATAGTGCTGTGTGCATGCATCTGCATATAGTGCTGTGTGAGCATGTATGTGTAGTAGTGCTGCATGCATGTGGATATGTAGAGCTGTGTGCATGTGGATATGCAGTGCTGTGTGTACGCGTCTGCACATAGTGCTGTGTGAGCAAGTATGTGTAGTAGTGCTGTGTGCATGTGTATATGTAGTGCTGTGTACATGTGTCTGCACATAGTGCTGTATGCCTGTCTGTATGTGTCTGTGTAGTGCTGTGTGAACATGTATGTGTACAAGTGCTGTTTTTATATGTCTACATGTAGTGCATTGTGCATGTGTATATGTAGTGCTGTGTACATATGTCTGCACATAGTGCTGTGTGCATGTGTCTGCATGTAGTGCTGAACAAGCATGTATCTGTAGTAGTGATGTGTGCATGTCTGCGTATACTGCTGTATGAGTATGTATGTGTAGCAGTGCTGTGTACATGTGTCTGCATGTAGTGCATATGTATATGTAGTGCTGTGTGCATGCATCTGCACATAGTGTTGTGTGCATGTGTCTGCATATAGTGCTGTGTGAGCATGTATGTGCAGTAGTGCTGCATGCATGTGGATATGTAGTGCTCAGTCCATGCATCTGCACATAGTGCTGTGTGTGCATGTCTGCATATAGTGCTGTGTGCATGTGGATATGTAGGGATGTGTGCATGTGCCTGCACATACTGCTGTGTGCATGTGTCTGAATGTAGTGCTGTGTGAGCATGTATGTGTACTAGTGCTGTGTGCATACATCTGCACATAGTGCTGTGCACATGTGTATATGTAGTGCTGTGTGCATGTGTCTGCACATAGTGTCTCTCTGTGTCTAGTGCTGTGTGAGCATGTATGTGTACTAGTGCTGTGTGCATGCATCTGCACATAGTGCTGTGCCCATGTGTATATGTAGTGCTGTGTGCATGTGTCTGCACATAGTGCTGTGTACGTGTCTCTGCATGTAGTGCTGTGTGAGCATGTATGTGAAGTAGTGCTGTGTACATGCGTTTACATGTAGTCCTGTGTGCATGTGTGTATGTAGTGCTGTGTGCATGGGTCAGCATGTGATGCTGTGTGAGCATGTATGTGTAGTAGTACTGCATGCATGTGGTTATGTAGTGCTGTGTGTATGCGTCTGCACAAAGTGCTGTGTGCATGTGGATATGTAGTGCTGTGTGCATACATCTGCACATAGTGCTGTGTGTGTGTCTGCATGTGGTGCTGTGTATGTATGTGCAGTAGTTCTGTGTACATGCATCTGCACATAGTGCTGTTTGCCTTTGTAAATGTAGTGCTGTGTACATGCATCTGCACATAGTGCTGTGTCCATGCATCTGCATGTAATGCTGTGCAAGCATGTATGCGTAGTAGTGCTATGTGCATGTCTGTATGTAGTGATGTATTTATAATGCTGTGTGTCTGTATTTAGCACTGTGTGTGAATAGGGCTGTGTGTGCATCTGTATGGAGTGCATACATGTTCATACACGTATATAGCATGTGTGTGCATTATATGTATCTGCGAGTATGCATCTATGTTTGTAATGTTGTTTGTGTGCATTTGTGTATGTAGTGCTGTATTTGTGTTTATGTCTCTATACATTATTGTGTATGTGCGTGTGTGTGTGTGTATGTGTGTGTGCGAATATGTATATGTTGTACTGTGTGTTTACATATCTGTATAGGTGTCTTTGTATGTAGCAGTGTGTGTGTGTGTATTTCTATATGTATTGTTAAGTGTATGTCTGTAGGTACTGCTGTGTGTGTGTCTATATGTAGGCTGGCGTACATGTGCTCATGTGTAGTGCTGTGTGTGCATATGTGTGTGTCTGTAGTGCTAGGTATATGTGTATTTGTAGTGCTGTGTATGTGTGTGTATGTCTCTATCTAGTACTATATGTTAATGCTCTTCATATGTCATTCTGAATGTGTGTCTGCACGTAGTCCTGTATGTGCCTGGGAATGTAACACTATGAGATTGCATGTCTGTATGCAACGGTGTGCATTTGTGTATCAACTGCCACTTACTCACTGAGATATTATTGGAGGTAGCAAGCAACTGGTTAGTTTAATCTAGTAGTTATTGGAACCTGGATACCCCACTCAGCCTGGGGGTGCTGCCTGGTGGTACACAGCACTGTCATGTGGGAGACCTGGGATCAAGTCTTGGTTCTGCCTCCCCTGCTCTGGACTGATAAAGTGTAGAGCATGAAACTGTACCGATGCATTGTGCACCAATCTGGAAGAGGGAGCTGAGCTTCCAACTCTGCTAGTGCCCCCTACACCATGGTCTGAGGTGGCATTGATACTGTGGGTAATGATGCAAAGTTGGACACCCTCACCCTAAAGAGAACACCGTGGGAGCTCATAGACAGATACCAGGGGAAGAGGCACTGAAACTAGGAAAAACATATTGGTCCACCCCACGTTAATGACAGTGTTTCCACCAACTCATCTCAATATCGCATAATGAACTACCCTCCCTGCAAGCATGTCCTGCTATGACTAAAGCTGGCAGTATAGCCTAGAGGTTGGAGTAATGAACTGTGAATGATCTCAGTACATCAGCAGACCAGATTTGATTCACACATCCTCCAAGTGCATACTGTGTGACCCAGAGCAAGTCACTGAACTTCCCCAGTGCTCCTGGGTAGTCCCTGAAAACAAGCAGAGCGTGCCTGGTGGACCTTACTCGGTCACCAAAGAATAACAAAAAAAGAAAAAAATTGCTCCCTGGCAGTTGGCAGCAGCTTGGCTGGCCATGGGGGTTGGGGTGTTGGGGTCACTGTGGGGACGCATCATCACGGACTCGGAAGGATGAAGGAGGGTCCGGAAGAGAAGACAGGCCAATGCAAATAAGTAGTGGCATGACAGCCAGCTGATGTGGAACATCTGGGAGAAAAAGCAGCTGGATAAGTACAAGAGAGGCCAACCAGGGTGAAAATAAACTGTAACAAAAAAACTGGAGACCCAGGTTCTAGTCCAAAAGCCAGCACTTACTGTGGGCCCCAAAGTAAAGAGTGAAAGTAGAAGGCAGTTGATAACTATTGTATATGCCTCACTTTCATTCATTTACCTTTCCTTCTAAACAACTTCCTAACAATTGTATGCTCTCTGTTCTCTTAAATGAATCTGTTTCCTCTGTTTGTATTGTATTACCATTGGCAAATCATTCTATCAGCTGTCATCAGCTCTTGCTGAGAATGGGAGCAACTAGTGCCTCTTTCTCGATTTAAACAAGTGACTTGCAAGTCCATTTCTCTAAGATATGTCACAAGAAAAACTGTGTGACAACCTCATTATATGTAACAAGAGTTTTATGACCATGACTTTATGGCCCACATTCAAGAAAATTACTTCCACCAGTGACACCTTAGCTTTTACCACCCTGACTCAATAATGAACAACCTGGGACATGGCTGAATCAAGTTAGGTAGAGCAAAGTAAAATGGTGTTAAAACTGAAGGTGATGTTTAAGAATATAGGCTGCTGTTTCTGGAATGCTGTAGCACTTATCTGTCATTTCCAAAGTGTTTGCACATGAACCACCGACTGAATGTTTTTGTATATTTTTGTTCTTGTGTAGTTTGTCTCCACACCCCTGGTGTTTTGTTTGGCACTTGTTCTTGTTGTTACTACATGCTGCATATTTCACACTTGACTTGTTGCATTCTGTGTCATCTCCCCTGTTCCCCTTCCCCCTGTGGTTGCACCTGGAAATGAGCTGATGCACAGCATACCTACCCCAATCACCAAAATTTAAATAAATAAATTAATTAATTAATTAATGTACTGATTTCCCATGACAGCAATGCATTTCAGCGGAACATTCTGTGGTACAGCAGTGACACTGAACAGGCATTAAATTTTTCTGTTGAGTACTGATTGATTGATTGATTAATTGATTGATTATCTGTTTGTTCATTTATTATGTTTGCTTGCACATGCAGCACACAAGAAACATTCTGAGGAGAGTAGAGTATTGCAGAGGTGTGGCAATGTTTGGCCAATCTGGCAAATGCTTTCAGGGGTGCATCCCTCGGCCACCAATCAACAGGGAAGCTGCCGATGACATCAGTTTCAGAGCAAGCATCAGACATGAAGGAAATCTGCCACTCCAATCACGGACAGTTTTGTCATTGCAGTGGCAGATCTCCCTTCCTGGGAACCAGGAACATTCCAGCCATGTGCATTACAATGCATCATAATGCACATGGCTGGACTTATGAACAACGTGTTTGCTCAGTGTGCCTTTCCTGGTAAAATAAAAAATAAGCTGCGTAGCTTTGCATCATTGGCGGCTCCTGCTGACCACCATGCACTCCCCCTCAAAGCCGACATTGGGGTGCCCAATCTCTGTGTCAGCATGCCCCCAAGCTATCTTTTTCCAACAATGGGGTGCCCAATCCCTGTGTTGGCATGCCCCCCCCCACACACTACTGTGGCACACTGGGAGCCCACTCCAGTGTGCCAAAGTAAACATTATGTTTTTCTGACACTGGGATGCCCACTCCTAGTGTTAGATGTGCCCCCCACAACCCCTTGTTTTCAGCTGACCTTGGGGTGCCCAATCCCAGGTTGGCATAGATCCCCCCTCCACTAGTCTGGCACACTGGGAGACTACCCCAGTTTGCCAAAGTCTATTTTTCATAAAATTACACCTGTAAAAGAGGAAAACCATCCCCCAATGTGTTTTTCTTTACCTGTAAAAAAGAAAACAGTCCCTCATTATCCCAGCGGCCCTCTCCCCCCATCCTGACCCTCCCTCTGTGCACACCACCTCCCCGGACCCCCTACTCACCCCATACTTAGCTCCAGAGGTCCAGTGCTGCAATCTTCTGTGGACCAAGAACATGTCTGCACTCTTCAAAAGCCAACTGTAAACTGAAGAAAATCATGATAAGCCCTATAATGGGAATCGGTGAGGGGGGTCAACTTAGGTTGATATCTCAGCCATTTTTTTGAGTTTGGGCCCCAAATTTTCAACATGGAGTTCTTGGAACCCCACCTCATAACCACTGACACTCATTTCATTTCTCAATGCTGAAAGGTGATTTCGTGGTCACGATGCAGAATCACTTTTTGGTACTGATTGACGAAATGGCAGTGCTACTGTTCATGAGGTGGGGTCCCAAATAGCCTATGTTGCAAGTTTGGTGAAAAAACTCCAAAAAATGACTGTATTACCAGCACGCATTGTGCAGTTTGTACACATGCTCGTAACTTCACCAGTTTTTAATATTTTCACTCCAAATTTCCAACATTGCCATTTTTTTCACACCTCCTCATGAACAGTACAGCTGTCATTTTTTGCATCCTGCCTGAAACATATTTTCACACCTGTGGTGCAGAATGGCACAGTCGCTGTGCAAAATCAACTTTTGAGACAGATTAACAAAATCACAGTGCCACTGTTCATGAGGGACGGTCCTAAAAATGCCATGTTGAAAATTTGGTGAACAAATTCCCAAAAATTACTGCATTACGAGAGTGCTTTACGTAATTCCTACGCATGCTCGTAACTTCTCCACTTTTTCATATTTTCACTCCAGATTTTCAACATTGCCATTTTTTCACACCTCCTCATGAACAGTACAGATGTTATTTTTCACATCCTGCCCAAAATGTCTTTTTGCAGCTGTTGTACTTAATGGTGCATTCATTGTGCGAAATCACCTGTCCATGAGATGGGGTCCCAAAAAGCCCATGTTGAAAATTTGGAGCAAAAAGACCAACAAAAACCTGGGGCATTAGGGTTTACAACCATAATGCCCCACCCTGTACAGACTGACAGGTGTCTGGGGGTGTGGCTTGGGGTCATCGGCCGTAATGTTCATGCCATTCCGCCCCCACCCTCACCCTGCAGCCACTGACAGGCATCAAGGTGTGCCTTGGGGTCTTCGGCCCTAAAGTTCACCCCATTCTCCTACTCTGCACCCATCTCAGCTTATTTCCTTAGGGAATGGGGTGAGTGTAAGGGCCGAAGACCCCAAGGCACACCATGACCCCTTTCAGTGTAAGCAGGGTGGGGTGAGGTGTAATGGTGTGAGCGTTATGACCGATGACCCAAAGGCACACCCCAACCCCTGTCAGTCTCTGCAGGGTGGGGGTTGGGGTTGAAATGAGTTCAGTACTTCACTGCCATTCTTATTATGCATCTGTCTAACTCATGCACTACCAATGCCAATATCAGCAAGCAAACGTTCGGAATTGACAAATGCTTGTTTTTGTTAACCAGCTAAGTTCAGTGGAGCAAAGGCTCCATTTACAGGAAGGAGTTCACACTCAGATACAATAGATTTCAACATACATTACAACACAATATACACAGTATAAACATGTGGCACAACATTAATTCTGGAATGTGGATGCAGTGAAACAATCAGATTTGAATTCCCCTAATATTGCTGCTGTCAGTAGTGAAGCTTTGTAAGGATACCCACAGAAAATACCTGCTATTCTCCTCAGTGCCCACTGGATATCAGTATTGCTTCACCAATGACAGTTTTTAAAGCAGCGAAGCTCATGCATCTTTTAACATAGACAGCACAATCTAAATTCCTTTGGCTCAGTAACTACTCAGTGATTATCAGAGCATAGTTGCTCTGCTAATGTTGGGTTTACTGTCACTTCCTTATCCAGAAATTTTCTTGACCATAACTCAGGAACCTGATGGTAAGCAAGTCCAGTGGCATGGAGGACTGAAGCACTCAGCACCTCACCTGCTGCCATGCCAGGGGCCACGTTCAGGAATAGATCCAGATCACTCGTGGGCTGGCTGGGAGAATGAGGACTGAGTGTAGCAAGGACAGCTTTCCTCCTTCATGGGAGGGTACATGCATCCTGCTAAGCAACTGCCAACTGGAGGTTCTGGGTGGCAGCACAGCAAATGCCGGGAAAGGTGTCCTGCCCTTTTGACGCCGAGGGGTGAATACTTGGAGGTGGAGTTTGCATGTGTCATTGCATGCACCGTGGGCTTGGAAAGGAAAATCCCTGACTGTGGCAGAATGAAGACCCAGTGGCACACAGGCCTTATACTGGTGACTGGACTATCCAGATCCACTGGCAAAGAACGACTGACAACAACACTAGGTAAGCCCCAGAGAAGCCGGGTGGTGGTGCTGGAGGGACCAGTCCAAACAGGGGCCAGCTTGGCAGTAATACAAATTGAAAAAAGAACCCGATGGCAGATCTGACTGAACTTGAAAGGTTTCTATATGGAACCAGCCTGTGCACATTCTGTAAACCTTAGCCCAGCCTGATAAATAGATGCTGATATATTGATTTGGTTAATTAAAAAAAGCAAAATGGGCCCAGTTTTGGACATTTTGCATTTTCTTCAGAATGGTCTAAAATCAAAACTAAAAAAAAATTAAAACATAAAAACTGGCATGATAATAGTCCTTAGCATTCTATAGGGGCAATTGGTATTCCCACCATCTGGTAGAGAGTGTGCAATTTTGATTTCAAAACCACACACTGGGCATGTGTAGTACATAGATATTCAAACAAATGAGAACATACCACATGCACAGAATGAATGAATGTGTAATTACAAAGTAAGAGTTTTTACAACCTGAAAACTGTTGTAATTCTCCATTGTACATGAGTGTGAACAGTACATTGGAGCAACAAACAGCTGTAGTGAATCGACAAAAAAAAAACAAAAACAAAAAAAAAAACACTTTTCTTGTGTACTGCTCTGCTATTCCAGTTTCACTGACTGGAGGGAGGAGCAGCACAGAACAGCATAGCTTTTGTGAACTATGATAACCAGCATTATAAAAAAAGACTGTGGAGTATTTAAGCAATAATGCACAACATGGTGTGTGTTGTGCTGGGATAACGTTACGCCTGGGGTGATTAGGCACAAGGCCGAGTGCGACTGATCACCCCAGAAGTAACGTTATCCCAGCACAACACACACCCTGGAGTGCATTATTGCTATTATACAATGGTTCCTTTGTAAAATTAAATAAAAAATAGATTGGAAATTAGTTTACATGTGTTTTATTCCTGATTTTTTCATCGTAGAAATACATAATTAAAAATAGTGCAGTTCTATTGTTTGCTCAGTAGGTGGTGGTGCTGCATTTGCTGTTTCCTGTAACACTCCCCACACACACACACAGACTCGTTTCTTTTCTATTTTTTGCCATCAGGTTTAACAGAGCCGGTTCTGCAGTCTTGCATGTACCAGCTGAGGATTTTTTTTTTTTTAATATATTGCTACATGTGCGTGATAGGGGCTCGGGAGAAGGACGTAGATGTGCACTTCCGGTTTTAAGATTGTGTGTCTCTTGAAGGAAAGGAGAGGTTTATCTTGCTGTTTTTTTGAAGGTAAAAGTTATTTTAGCCCTTGGGGACAGCTGCTGTTCTGTGAGGAAGTGAGAGGCGTCAGTGAATCGCGCGACCAACAGTTACGGTCTCCGTGTGCACTGAAGCCGACTGCTTGGGGACGAAATGGTGCAGAAGTACAATTTTTCTGTGACTTCTGTGTTGGAGGACTAAAAGGTGATTTGTTGGGTGGGCGGTTTGAACTTTGAGGTGTTACGTGCAGGGAACGGCTTCAGCGTGCGAGTCAGAAGCACTGACAGTGGGTTAAACGCGGGTTGAGAGCGCGAATTACAGACGCACAGATTGCGCTGCTGAGGAGGTCCATGGATTGATTTCTTTTTAATGCAGTCATCTAGGTGCTGGGACTAGACCCGTGATGTTGTACTGGGATAACATCACAGGTCCAGTCCCAGTCTGACCAATTAGAGTTCAGGAAATTTTTGCCATTGTATCATGAAATTTATAATGTGGGGATATGAAATGCAGCCAGCTGATTGGCCATCAGCTGACCATACATTAATCTCTGTTAACCTCACAGTTTGTGGTGCTCAGGCACCCTTGTCAGAACAGGGGACAAAGCCGCACTCATTATTCCTTGCCGACTGCATTCCTGAATGGCAGCCATTTAAATATCCTGCTAAGTAAGCAATACTGTTCCCCAGGGAGAGACAGCTACAGCTCTGTGCTCGTTCTGTACTGTTCTCCAACCATATTCTCCTGCAGCTGTGTGTGGCTCCAGCCGTTACATGTCCAGAGCACCAGTGACTGATAATACCATGTTTCATGGCACTCGGCACTACAAGTCTGCAGAGCGGCATTCATTGTTCAGTATTTTGTGGTCACTACTGTTTGTTCACCCACCTACCTGCCCCGTGGACCTCCACAGAATCAGTGCACTGTACTCCAGAAGTGTGAAAATCATAATAATTAGAAAGAATTATGCTCACATTCCATATACATTCTATATATTTTTCCTCCCCATTATTTATCATTAAGGAAATTTGCATGAATATGTGATCTTGTTCCCTTAGAATTCATCTGCTTCTATAGGTTATCCCCCACTTCAAGTCATAATCCTCTGTTGTGACATCACAGTCTGTTGCCATGGGAGTAACTGATGTCACACGCAGTGCATTATGACCTCAGGTAGGGAGAAAGCAACAGGAGCAGATGAAGTGTTCAGGAGCAAAGATCCTGTTTTCATGCAAATGACCTCAGTAATTAATAATGGAGAGGAGAAATACAGAACTAATGTGAAATACAAGCTGAAATGTTTCTAAATATTATGTTTAACTAAAGTTCTCCCAAAGGTGTCAGCTGCTCTTTAAATCAAATATACGATGGTCTATTTCAAAATACACAGTTTTATCATCACTTGTGAGGGACCAGGACTTCCATAACTCTCATGAGGCCCCCTCACTTGTGAGTTATGGTCCTGCCCCACCACACATGAAGAAAAATTGCCTATTTTGAGTCAGCCTATCATATATATATATATACATATACTGCATATATATATATATATATATATATATATATATATATATATATACACATATACATACATATATATATATATATATATCAGTAACCATAGGAACTTTGGAAAAAATTCCACTTCAGTTGTATTCATGACCTGGCTACCTCCATGCATGATTAGGTGTACTAAGCTGCACCTAATGAAAAATATGTTTCTCTAACTGTTTTCGAAATATAGGTGCTGAAAGGCAGCATGGCTGCCACCTTGTTATCCTATGGAAAATTCACAAATTTGGACTGCTGTAACTCTGGAATCTGTGTAAATTTTATCACCAAACCAGAAAAAGGCACATCTTTTGAACAGGGGCTTGCCACCCTGCAAATTTCTGCCCAGATGTCCTAACCATTTTCTTCCTATGAAGTGGCAAAGAAACTGGGTTTTCGGGGTGGTTTACCAGCAGAACTTTCGTGGAAGTTTGTGGACTTTCACAAAATCACCATTGGTTACCTGGGAGAGCTTTCATGAAAGTATTGCTGTACCTTCACAAAAGTCCTGCCAGTTTAGATGAAGGACTTTCACAAAAGTACCCGTGGTACTATTGTGAAAGTCCATGACACTTTTGCAAAAGTTCCGCAGCTAAGATAGCAGAAAAATTAAAGAAACATATTGCTGGGCATCTTAGTAAAAACCTAATGCCAGGATCATGTTCCTAGGGCCCAAGTAAATCCAAGTGTTGGTGTTAACCTACGGGCAGTATTTTCTGAACTACAACATTTTTTCTGCATCACTAACTGAAAACAAGATGGTAACAACACAAAAGTATCATCCATCTGCAGCAGTACAAAGTGCTTTCTCGAAAGCAAAAAGTGCTTTTGAGGGTGACATATATTTTTTTCTCATAGGCTGTAATGGGGAACTTTAAACTTTAATAACTTTTGAATGGATTAATATTTTTTCACCAAACCTTTAAAAGGTACGTCTCTGACCCAGTCCCCATATACCCTGAAACTTTTGGACCAGACGGACAAACCATTTGGGTTGTAGAGATGAGCAAAGAATTTGCCAAAAAAGTGATATTTTTTCACTTTTTTTGGCACTCCACAGCTCCACAACTGCATATCCAACTGGAATGCAACTTACCAGATCCAGAGATCTATAACAGCAGACAGTACATGCAAACATTCAGGCATATCAGGCAAATGGTAGCAAAGTTATTAAAGTGCAAACTTTGAGGCTTTAACATTAAAGTGCCTATTCAACCCTAACTATAGCGGCACTACCGTGCAGGTATAATATATGTATGTGTATGTGTGTATATGTAATGGGGATGAGTTAAATAAATGATTTATGTGCACAAGAGCAGTTTGACCTCGGCTAACCTTAAGAGTGGCATAAGCCATGAGTGAGGTGTCCGAAGTCAACCTGCTCGAGTGCACATAAATCATTAATTTAATGAGTTTCCCATAGTTCTTCTTTTGTTTTATATTGTATTTAGCTTTTTTTGTAAAATATAGGGGAATTTTTTTGTGCTGTGCCTTTTGTCATTGCGCAGTGAAAAGTAGTGGTTCAGTATGTCACTACGTTTGCAGTGTGCCATTTTTTTGGCTCTGATTTTGTGCGTGGGTGGGTTGATCATTTAAAAAAAATGACTGGTCTGTTTCTCTTAGTGAGGAGCCAACAGCTAATTGAGTGTGAGCCGGGGTCTGACTCCAGAGTTTGCTTTGGCAGTTTATTTACTTTTTTTATATAGTCACTTGGTTCATACTGCAATTTGTTTTTTTGTCCAGTCGAGTCGGAAGTAGAAGCACTCACATGGCTGAAGCAGCTGCTTTCAGATTCCAGGGATCTGGGACAGTTTGTCAGTATGGAATACTGAGGTACTGGATTGCTCAAAATGCAGGAAGAGTGGTGGTTCTTTTTTTTGTTTATTTTTTAAAAGTGTGATTCTTAATTTTCTTTTGGCCTTATGTTAGTGGGTGGAGCTGGAGCAAACGAGATCGTGTAAGGAGAGCAGCAGATGCCCTGAGCTGACGTGACCATGAACATGAGCAAGCAGCACCACAGTGAGAGGTACAGAGGGTTTTAAAGAGTTTGAGAGAAACAGGGTTTGAATTATTTGTTAGAAAGGGTTTGAATTATTTGTTAAAAAAATGTAGTTTGGGATCTGTCTGATAGTGTGTGTGGCAAGAGGCAGAGGCAACGTAGATGTGTAGGGGTAGTGAAAAAAAATGAACCTGCTGCAAAACGTCCCAGCACGGGGGGGGGGGGCATGTAGAATGTGTGTGGATAAACAGGTTTTGATGTAGGAACTGTGGGGATAAATGAGTAACTGTGTATAAATTAAATTTATATACACAGTTACTTACATAACTGGATTATCACAGTGGATATATGTCCACCGCTATTGTGTGTGTGTGTATACATATATATATATATATATACTGTTTCATTAATAATGGCTTCTGGTTCCCTCTCTCTCTGTCCAGTTGTTGAACTGTGAGGCAGCAGATAGAGGGTGTGGAGCAGTGTTGGAATTACAGGGGGCTTGCCAGCTCTGAAGTGAGCCCCAGTAGCTCACACATCACTGCCATTGACTTATAATTGGAAGGGGGGCTCAGTTTAAAGATAGCACCCTTATGGGCCCCTCATAGCTCTTAAAGCTCATAAAGTGTCATTCCAACACTGGTGGGGAGGCACATGACCCCTCACTATGTGTAAAAATGGCGACCATCATGGAGGTAGCTAGCATACAGTAGATGTTTCAGGAACCTTTTCTTGTAAAAAAAATCCTTATCTCTCATATTGTTCGAACTAAAATGAAAAAATAACTGCCTATATTTCTGATAGCATGCCTGGTGTGTGCATTAGATCTGCTTAATGTCCTCTGAAGAACTGGTTGGCACTGGTTGTTTGGCATTAGTGCAGATGTAATGGAAAACTTACAAACTGAAGAATAGAGACAAAGAAATGTCCAACATATGCCATTCAACCAAAGTCCCTTTCCTGCAACTGCCATTAATGATTACCCACCATTCTGAGTTATCCAGGCACCAGCTGTGTGCTAGGTAGTCAGCGTAATGCTTTTGGAATTCTGACAGTAGGTTTTATTCCCATTGCCAGTGTGTCTCTAGAATGGCTACATCTGCCTCCAGCCCCACATGAAAACAAATTCTGGTTAGACTCACAATGGCTGCCAGTGCAATAGTGTTGGTATAATGTGACTGGCGTTAACTGCATTTAGAAGTACGTTTAAGTAACCTTCAGAAACGCTACAGTACATTTTACTGAAAAAAGGTACAGTGTGGCATTCACAGATTCCAGTGACTGCACAGTAAAAAGTTTGGCAAGCTAAACCCTTGCTAAATACACAGATTTATTTCTTATACATCTTCCTTAATTTTTTTTAAATCTTTACAGGAGTGCACCTAGTATGTGGCCAAAAGCAAACTCAAATAGTTATAGTACCAGTGTCCCCAAAAAAAAAAAGCTGCTTGAAAGCCTGCAATTCATTGAAGTAAATTCAGTTTTTATGTTGCTTGCACGCATGTGCAAGAAACATAGTGCCATCATCCGAGTTTTTGGACGTGTGTCAGCCCCTCTTCCAATGCAGTCAGTGTGTTTGCAGGCACGGCCCCAGTTCCCCAATGAGTGCTGCAGCTGTCTATGACAGCTCCAAAATGCAGTGGCATACAGTTGAAAGGGAGAGCTCCGCTTCAGTGAGCAGAGCTCTCCCCTCCCACGTGCACACATGCACAAGCACGCATATTGCATGCCGAAGTGCCCCCCCATGCACACACTGCATGGCTGACAGGGGTGCCCAATCCCCCTTCGGCTCCACGCCCCCCCAACAGCTGTCCAGGTGCCACGCTGAGAGCCCACCCCAGTGTGCAACAACTGTTATAGCCAACGGGGTGCCCAACTCCGTCGGCCCTAAGGCTGCACGCCCCCAAAGTTTCCGTGCCACGCTGGGCCCACCCCAGCGTGGCAAATCTTGTTTTGGCTGATGGGGGTGCCCAATCCCCCATTGGCTCCATGTCCCCCCAAACAGCTTTTCATGCTGCCATGCTGGGAGCCCACCCCAGTGTGGCAAACGTCCCGCGTCGTCGTCTTAAAAAAAAAAAAAACACCTGTGAATAAAAAAAGATCCCTCGTAGTCTCCCTGCCCCCCTCTCACAACCCACATCCACCCACTGCGCACCCTGCCTGACCACACACCCCCACCCCATACTTACCTCCGGAGCTCGGCGCAACGATCAACAGTGGACCTGGAACACGTCTGCACTCTTCAAAGCCGACCGTGAACTGAGGAAATGCTGGTAAGCTGTATAATGGGATAGATAGGGTTTTTTCAACTTTGTTGCATATCTCAGGCATTTTTGGGAATTTTGGCCCCAAATTTTCAACATGGGGTTTTTGGGACCCCTCCTCATGAATTCTTGCACTGTCATGGCGTTTATTGGGCCCGAAGGGTGATTTCATGGTCACTGCGTGAAATCACCTTTCAGGATGGATTAACAAAATGACACTCCCAGTGTTCATAAGGTGGGCTCTCTAAAAGCCTATGTTGAAAATTTGGTGGCATCTACAAAATGACTGTTTTCGGCGTGTGTTGCGCAGTTCCTCATACGGCTTGTAAGTTTGCAATTTTCAATATTTTCACTCCAGATTTTCAACATTGCCATTTTACCACACCTCCTTATGAGCAGTGCAGCTGTCATTTTTCACATCTTGCCCAAAATGTGTTTCCGCCCATGTAGCGCACAATGGCGCAGTCAGTGTGCAAAATCAATGTATGGGACACATTAAGAAAATCACAGTGATGCTGTTCATTAGCAGAGGTCTCAAAATGGCTATGTTGAAAATTTGGTGAAAAAATTCCTAAAAATGACTATTTTCTGGGGGCGTGCGCAGTTCCTACGCTCTTGTCGTAAGTTTGTGAATTTTCAATATTTTCACTCCAGATTTTCAACATTGCCATTTTACCACACCTTCTTATGAGCAGTACAGCTGTCATTTTTCACATCCTGCCCAAAACATGTTTCCACCATATGGCGCACAATGGCGGCAGTTGGTGTCCGAACTCAATGTATGGGACACATTAAGAAAATCACAGTGACACTGTTCATGAGCAGAGGTCTTCAAATGGCTATGTTAAATTGAAATTCCTAAAATGACTGTTTTACAGTGTGCGTTGTGCAGTTCTATGCACGCTTGTAAGTTTGCGAATTTTCAATATTTTCACTCCAGATTTTCAACATTGCCATTTTACCACACCTCCTTATGAGCAGTGCAGCTGTCATTTTTCACATCTTGCCCAAAATGTGTTTCCGCCATGTAGCGCACAATGGCACAGTTGTGTGCGAAATCAATGTATGGAACACATTAAAAAAAATCACAGTGACACTGTTCATTAGCAGAGATCTCAAAATGGCTATGTTGAAAATTTGGTGAAAAATTCTAAAAATGACTGTTTCTGATGCAATTTTAAGATGCCGATACGCGCTTGTAAGTTTGCTGGATTTTCAATATTTTCTCTCCAGATTTTCAACATTGCCATTTTACCACACCTCCTTATGAGCAGTGCAGCTGTCATTTTTCACATCTTGGCCAAAACGTGTTTCTGCCCATGTAGCGCACAATGGCGCAGTCTGTGTTCGAACTCAATGTATGGGACACATTAAGAAAATCACAGTGACACTGTTCATGAGCAGAGGTCTTAAAATGGCTATGTTGAAAATGTGGTGAATTTTCAATATTTGCACTCCAATGACTTCCAAATACCTAAACAGCACATAAAAGCAAGCAACATTCGGCATTGACAAATGCTTGTTGTACTTGGTTTTCATTCCATCATTTTAACATTTAGAGGGGTTCTTGGTCTCATCATTTGATCAAATCATGATCAGCTTGACCACCAATGGCAAGGTGACCTACTCATCAGCAGAAAACTACTCTTAAGCAATAATGCATGACAGGGCATGTGTCATGCTACGTTAATGTCACACCTCGGGTGGTTGGCCATGAGGCCACAGGCGGAGTGTGTCCAACACCCAAGAAGTGATGTTATCCCCACAACTGATGCCCTGGAGCACATTTTGGCAATTATAAACTGGCTTGCTTGTAAAAAAAAAAAGAAACAAGGTAAAAAAATTAATTTTTAGTTACTGTACTTGTTGAATAGGCTTGATGTTATGCTGGGATAATGTCACTGTTGAAGGTTAGTACTGATCGATCAAAGCCCAGGAATTTTTCTTGCCATTTTATAACTTAAATTTTGAGATGCCACTCTGAGCTGAAGACCCACTGCTTACTTTCTTTCTTGTGCGGAAACAGTTCTCTGCCTTCATTTTTGTAGTGTTCTCTAGCCCATAAGAGGACTACAGGTAACAATAAGGGAGTTCAACAATTGGGAGAAGACCACACCTCTTCTGTTTGCAATGCAGTGTTAAAGGTTTAGCAAGCTCAAACATGTGTGTACCTATGCATACACACACACACATTGATACATGTGCACTCACATAATGACACTCCAACTCACACACACACACACACACACACACTGATACACATGCACTCACACAATGACACTCCAAAAAAAACACACACACACACACACACACAGTCTAGCCCAGCAGCGTATCAGTAAGGATACCACTTGTGATGTCAGTGACCTGGATTTGGGAATGAGCCCAAGTCACTGGAGGCCAGCCGGGGAGGGGGGAGAAGATTAAACATCCTAGAGGATGCTCTCCTCCTCTGGGTGGGTTGCAGTCCATTCCCCACTGCATGAGCACCACCTGGGGTGCCCAGTTGAAGCATTTCATGCAAGGATAGCAGTGGAAGGGGAGATGCAGGGGGCCCTACAGCTTGCACATCTAATGAGTGCCTAGGCATGGGTTCATGGCCTAGCATGTCAGGGAGGGAGCATACTGGGGAGAATAGCCCTCCCTGCATGGCAAGATGATGCTGGCATATTCAGGCTGTGCATCCCCCCCCCCCAACAAACAACCAAAATAGAGCCTTGCTTAGGTTTCATAGGTAAATCTGAGCACTATAAAGACCGAAGTCCATTTGGCTCACCATGTCATTTGCTAATACCCCATAATATTATTGCTAGGTAGGTACAAGTCAAGGGAGTGTTTAAAAGCTAACATTGTTTGGCAACCCATCACTTCAATGGGTAGTTCATTCCATAACTTCACCACTCTTAATGAAAACCAATGCTTTCTGTTCTGTGTATTAAATTTATCATACTTTAACTTTAGTGGGAGTGATCTTGTGTTATAGATCTGATCTCTTAGATCAAGGCCCAATAATTCCCACAGTTTATAATCCGACAAGGCCCGGTAGACCAGGCACATGTCGCCTCTTAATCTACAGTACTCCAAGGAGAAAAGATCTAATTTTTTTAACCTATCTTCATATTTCAATCCTTGGACTTCCCTTATTTTTCTCGTTGCCCTTCTCTGTGTCCTTTCAATTGCATTTATATCACCCCTATTTCCAGGTGCCCAAAACTGCACACAATACTCTGTATGTGGTCGGACCAGGGAAGTGTAAAGTGGCAACAGTACCTCACTTCTTCTACTCTTGACATGTCTAAGAATACTGCTCAAGATGTTACCTGCTTTTTTAATCACATGGTTACAGTGTAGATTAAATTTAAGGTCATTACTAACCTTGACTCCTAGATCCTGCTCATCCTGCACTACCCTTAGCACCTGCCCCGCCAAGGTGTATTCCACCTCAAGGTTTTTCCTTCCCATGTGCATCACTGTGCACTTGTCTACATTAAAAGTAGCCACATTTTCCTGGGTCCAGGTCTCTAGTTCGCTTAGTGCTTCCTGGATTTTTAATGCCTCAGATTTATTGTGTACCAGAGAACCTATATGTGTATCATCGGTGAATTTTGAGATTCAGGTTTCTGTTTTTGTTTTTATGGTTGAAATATGTAAATTAAAGAAACATGGTCCCAGCATGGATCCCTGAGGAACCCCACTAGTAACACCTATCCAATTTGATAACTCCCCCCCAACACACTAACCCTTTGTTTTCTTTCAGTCAGCCAGGCCCCAATCCATTGCACCAGTATTGGCTGAACCCCTATATCTAAAGCAGTTTTAATCAGCCGATCATGGGGGACTTTGTTGAAAGCCTTGGCGAAGTCCAGGAATATGACATCAACAGGACTACCTTCATCAAGTGCTTTATTGAACTTCCCATAGAACTCTAGTAAATTTGTTTGACAAGATCTTCCCTTACTAAATCCATGCTGTGTTTCATCTATGGCACCATCAACTTTGATCATATCAATAGTCAAATCCTTTATTATGCCCTCCAGAATCTTCCCGAGGACGGAGGTCAAACTGATCGGTCTATAATTAGCTACCTCCTGTCTGGATCCCTTCTTGTGTATAGGAATCACTACGGCCTGCTCCCAGGCCTCAATGACCTGTCCCGTCTCCAAGAATTTATGACATAATGCTGTAGTTGGACCTGCTAAAAAGTCTGCCAATTCTCTAAGCATTCTCGGATGCATACAATCAGGACTCTGTGCCTTATTTTGGTTTAAGTTTCTTAGTCTCTTTTTTACATCCTCGACCTCTATTTTGGGGGCAATTTATATCTTGTAGGTTTTTTATGGGAACCCTGATATTATGGTCTACATTGAATACTGTGGAAAAGTAAGTATTGAAACTATCTGCCTTCTCCTTATTCTCAGTTATGAGATTATTACTATTATCTTTCAGGGGGCCAATTTTTCTACTGTTTCCCCATTTATTATTAATGTAGGCATAAAAAGACTTATACTTATCAAGGGTTTTATAGCCAGTTTGTACTCAAATGCTTTTTTAGCTCTAGAAATAGTTTGTTTTGCCTTTTTTAAACAATATTTATAATTTTCCCAAGATTTAGCCTCTCCACTGCGTTTTGCTCTGCTAAAAGCCCAATTCTTTTTTTTAATTGCTCTTTTAACTGAGGATGACAACCACAGAGGGAGGGACTTTCTTGTATTGTGATATTTAGTTCTAAATGACACATGATTCTGTATAAGTTCATTTAATTTGTTGCTAAGCTCCTGTTCCCAGTTCCATTCATCTAGTTCCTCTCTCATGGCCCTGAAGTCAGTTCTATTATAATCAAGCAGTACTGTACTTCCAACATTGATTTTTCCCACCATATCATACTTAAAACTAACCATTGAATGGTCGCTGGTACTTGGGGGGACTTCCACTAAACATTTATGGATGTTATCTGCCACATTACTTAGTACTAAATCCAAGATATGATTTCCTCTTGTATTTTCCAGGACCAACTGCTCTAGTCCAGCCACCAGGAAGGACTCCAAATAACTAGCCTCCAACTTAGAGCTAGTCTGAAGAGTTTCCCAGTTGATTCCAGGCAAATTAAAGTCTCCCATAATGATGGCCCTGTCTTCCTGGAATATACATTTTATAAAATCCAAAAGAATATTGTCATTCTGTATCAAGTTTGCTGGTGGTCTATATACTACCCCATACATTAATCTTGGGTGCTTTTGGAGGGGTAATTTTTAGCCATAGGACCTCAGTCTTACCCCAAGCTATACAGTTAATATTCTCAGATATAATACCATTTAGAACATACAATGCCACTCCTCCATCTCTAGCATCCTGCCTGTCCTTGTTATATAATGTATACCCTGGAATCTGCTTATCCCAGGTATCCTTCGCTCTCCACCATGTTTCCACAATAGCACATACATGGATATGTGAATTATGTCATTTTAAATTTAGTTCATCCATTTTATTTACAAGGCTTCTAGCATTTATAACTAGAAAATTCCAACTAGGCTTTGTATTCTCTGAAGAATCCTTTTTTAACCCCTCCCCCCACCAGCCTCCACCCCATATCTAGTTTAAACAGTTATAAATAAACTGCCTTAATTTATTGGAAAAGACCCTTTTCCCCTGTCTATTTAAGTGTAGTCCATCTGTTACACAGTTATGGCCATTTGAAGTTGGCCCGCTTCACAGTCCACCATTTTAGTGTATTTTCAGCCATTACCAATTTTCATTTAGTCGATCATACAGTTTTTGCACAGCGAAGTGGCAAAACATCACATGGTGAGCAACACGCTCCCACCACCACATTCCATTCACTATTTATAGTGCACATTCTCAAAAAGAAGGAAAATTCATAGCAAAAAACTCAGTTTAATACATCAGTTAGGGTTGTTTCACAGTGACAAAAGTGAGGAAATTCGATGTTAGGGTTGCCTTGGTCCTTCCCCTACTTGTATGTAGGAGAGGGTGGGATTACAAACTCCGCTAACAGCAAGTACATTGATGCTGCATATTTTCTGAGTGCTAGATGACTACTGGGGGGCTATGAACAAGTTCTGTGCAAATTATTACTTTTAAAACAGGTGTTGTATTGGAGCCCTGCTCCTGTAACAACACAGGAAACAGGAAGAGAGCGCTGTAGTCTTTTGGCTCTGCAGTTGAGACTACAGAAGCGCTATTTCAGCCCTAAATTTTGCTGGGGGCAAACTCTACATTGTGCCCCTGCCTCGTATGAGAGACAGACACACAGAGATTATTTTAAAATTGTTTGGGGGCATATTTGCACGTTGTGCAGTCACGACCCCTTGAAGCCACTTCTGGATCAAACGGCCCTATATTAAGAGGCCCTGCAGCGAGTGACTGTGTGATACATTGATGCTGCTTATGTACTGAGTGCTAGATGACTACTGGGGGCTGTGAACAAGTTCTGTGCAAATAATTACTTTTAAAATGGGTGTTGTGTTGGAGCCCTGCTCCTGTGACAACACAAGAAACAGGAAGAGAGTGCTGTAGTCTTTTGGCTCTGCAGTAGAGACTACAGAAGCACTATTTTAGCCCTAAATTTTAACTGGGGACAAACTCTACATTGTGCCTCTGCCTCACATGAGAGACGGATGAACGGAGGTTATTTTAAAATTGTTTTTGGGCATATTTGCATGTTGTGGAGTCACGACCCGAAGCCACTTCCAGGTTAAATGGCCCTATATTAAGAGGCCCTGCAGTGAGCAGGGTGAGCATGAGCAAGGCGCGTGTTGGCCTGTGCCAGCTGGGGCACTGGAAGACTGGGATAACACGTTAAGAAAAGTAAGATGTAACAAGCAAAAATGCGTACATGTAACAGATGTAGCATGTTTACAGAGAGGGAGGAGGTACATGGATTTATCTGTAAAAACTCTGTGTTAATTGAGTCACTACAGGCGGAGATCACCTCATTATGATCTAGGGTGAGGGTACAGGAAGAGATATCTGTACTAGAAAAATGTATTGATTCCACGGTAAATTAAATGTCTACATCACAACATAGGCATCGGAGCAGAAAATTAACACTTGGAATACTAAATTGATAATATCTCAGGAACCATACAACTTAGAAAAAAATCACAATTGCATATGATTTATAACTTTCCTGGCTAGTTTTGCACTTAGTCCCTTAGTGGGTGGCTAAGTATTTTTCTGAGAAAAAGTCTGTATCTTGAAGCGTTTTCAAGATATGGGCCCTGAAGGGCGCAGCGAATGCCATAATGTTAGCCTATGGGGAAAATTGTCAATTTTGGAGTGCTGTAACTTTGCAGTCCTTTAATATTTTGTCACCAAACTATGAAATGGCACATCTGTGGGATCTTGGCTGCCTTACCAAAGCATTATTTTGCAGCAGGGTGGCAAAGATTTCCTATTGTTTTGGGCATAGTGTCGCAAAGAAGTGTTGTGATTTGCGACACTTTCACAAAAAAAAATCACCAAAGTGTCCAATGTGCGACATTACTTTGAGACACTACTGTTTATGAAAATTTGAAAACATATTTCTGGGGTGTTTAACCCCCCAAAAAAGACATGGCTAGCATCCTCAGGACCCGACTAGGTGAAGGCAGCAAGAATTATGTCCCTAGAGTGTCCCAAATTTAAATGCCAAGCATTTCTGTGAACACCAACTGAAACAAGATGGCAGATTTGCGGCACTAAAAACTGCATTTGCGACACTGTTGAACCTTTTGTTAACTTTTCCAATTGACTATAATGGGAAACTTGTTTTTTGAATAACTTTTGAACCATTTAATATGTTTTTCATGAAATCTCTGAAAGGCACATTGGGGACCCCAGCTGCATGTTCTCTGAAGGTTTCGGACCAGTCGCACAGACCAAGAGATCTGTAGGCGCAAGCAAAGAATGCACAAAATGTGTAATTTGTGTATTTTTTTGGTGCTCTGTAGCTCCACAACCGTACATCTGACCATTACGAAACTTGGCAGATCCAGAGATCTATGAAACCAGACCATGTTTTCCAACTTTTAGGCAAATCTGTCATACAGTGGCAAAGTTATTAAGCTGCCAATTTTCAGATTTAACCTTAAATGGGGCACTCAACCCTAACTATAGTGGCACTACCATGCCACTATAATATATATATATATATATATATATATATATATATAAAACACACACACACAGACATGCATGCACACTCACACACCAGCACATGCACACATGGACCCCTAATACAAGATGGGCACCCACACAGACCCCAATGCACGCAAAATAACATAGTCTCCAATGTGTGCAAATACACACAGCGACTTGGTCACAGGCACACAGAAAAAAGTGATAACATACACCAAAGGGCAAAAGTTGCAACCGGCCCAAAAATTGCCCCCAAGCCACAAAGTGCACTGAGTTACATACACAGATACAAAGATCCTGATGCATTCACACAGACGCTAACATGTGCAAATATGCACATACAGTCACTGATACACACAGCCCCCACCATGCCCTCATACCCAAACACACATAGACAAACACACCATGACATACACATATGCATGCACACGTACACACACATGCATGCACACAACTTCTTTAAATGAAAGACGTTTGAAGAAAGATTTCTATCCAGCAACTCCTGGCCAGGTCAGTTGTGATATGTGTTTGGGGGAGCTGCTGCTAGGGAGCTGCTCTTTAAAGCCCTTCTTAAATCTGCCCAGAGTAGCAGTCTTTTTCCCCTCACTGACAGCAGCAGAGATTGAGGGGGGAGAGGGTAAATAAAGGGCCCAGTGGCACAGCAGTTGCATCTACTCACAGGCAGGAGCAGTGACCAGCAAGGAAAACACATGGAGGAGAAGTAAATGAAAGGCCCAGTGGTTGATTTATTTTGCTCCCCTAGACAGTTGGAGCTGAGACCAGTGGGGGAAACTCATGAGTGAGTAGGATTCTGGACCTGTGAGGGGGAACAAAAGGTCTGGTGACCTGATTGTCTTCTAGCCTTGTTGGCAGGAATCAAGAGTGGTAAGAAGATCATATGGGACTGGAAGGATTTATTTTTAACTAAAGGGCCTGGTGATCTGACTGTCTTCTCTCCTTGCTGGCAGAAGCCAGGACTGTCAAGGGGATCATGCTGGGGGGAAGGGGAAGTTTTGTTTAAATAAAGGGTTTAAATAAAGGACACTGTATTTTCTTCTTGCTGGCAGGAGCCAGGACTGATGAGGGTATCACATGGGGGATTGTGGGATTTATTTTACCCTCTTGTTGCACCCTATCACCCTCAGCCCTAGCCAGTATCAATCAGGAGCCCTTTACCTCCAGCCACTCAGTAGCACCCGATCCAGCCTTCCTGTACTACCATGCCACATCCTCAATGCTTGCAGCCATAGGTTGGACCATCCAAAAAGGTGATCTAACTGATGTGCACATCTGACATTGCTTGTAGCAGTTCAGGAGCATTATTTATTTTTTATTTATTTAGTTTTTTTTGACTGGGTAAGTGCACTAGATAAATCCTGCCTATTTTCAGGCACGACCCGGGGGAAGGGGATACAGATGAATGCCAACTGACCTTGAACCAGATTAAGCTGTTGGTGGTATTTTTAGTGAATGAGGGAAATTTGGCCAGGACACCAGGGAAATGTCCCTACTCTTTTCGATAAGTGCCATGGGATCTTTAACATCCACCTGAACTACCACTAATCCAGGCAGATGGGACCTCGGTTTAATGTCTCGTCCAAAAGACAGCACCTCAGAAGTGCAGCACCCCTCTCATGCTGCACTACAGTGTCAGTACTGGGATATTAACCCAAGTGCCAGATGTGGGAACTGAACCCACAGCCCTCTGATCTCCCAGCCTCAAAGGCAAGTGTGCTACCTACTGAGCCACTGACACTGGAACTACAGTGAAACCAGACAGAATGCAACACAGTATCCTGTGATACCTGTATGGCAAAAGAGATAAACTGCTATTGAAATAGACGTGTTCACTGTAGTAACTCTGCTGCAGTATTGCATTGCATCCTAGCTGGCTCCACTAAGATGCATGTATCATTATTTTATCATTAAGTGGCCACACATGTTGTAAATGCAGCACAAAGTTTGCAAATAGCAGTCAAACATATTGTCACATTTAGGATGCTGCAGGTTCAACCCAAAATCAGGAACTGTACCTGTGACCTTCCTATTTAAAATTCAGTCCTACATCTTGCATAGCTATTCTATACAGCCATGAAAATGTAACCCTGGGCTTGAGCATGGATCTGTTTGCTAATAATGTTCAATCTTCCCTTAAAAATAAATACTGACTCAAATAAGGGATGTTCCTTTTACAACAGGAGGCACAATCTATTCTCACTCTAGCAACCTGCAAAATGGCTGCTCTTATACACTGCACATTACACTACACTGCACTGTGCTACACTGTACTGTACTATACTACAATACAGTAAATTAAACTGCACACTACACTACACTGCATTAATGAACACCCTGCACTGCTCTGCAATGTTCTGCAGTAAATTACACTGCACTGCAGTACACTACACTAAATTAAATTGCACACTACACTGAATTAAACAACGCCGCCACACACTACACTACACTACACTGCACTATACCACACTACAATGCACTGCACTTAATTAAATTGCACATTACGCTGCACTGCAGTACACTACACTGCACTGAACACCACACAGTACACTACACTACACTGCACTATACTACAATGTACTGCATTGAATTAAACTGCACATTGCACTGCACTAAATTAAACTGTACGCTACATTGCATTGCATTAAACACTGCACACTACACTGCACTGCACTACACTGCAGTATACTACAATGTACTGTACTAAATCAAACTGCACTCTGCACTACACTGTACTTCACCTCTACGCACCACACTAAATTAAACTGCACACTGCACTACATTGCATTAAACAACACCACACACTACACTGCACTACACTACAATGCACTGCACAAAATTAAACTGCACATTACACTGCAATGTACTGCACTACACTACACTACATTGCATTAAACATCACACACTATGATGACTCCATGTCACTGAGTGAAGGGGTTCACTCTGCATGCTGGATACCTGGGTTCGTGCCCTGTACCTGAGTACCAGGAGCAGAGATCAGCATGGAGGGGATC